>RJWJ010021796.1:0-22120 GCA_004363605.1 Indri indri | reverse complement strand
TAAGGATTATCATCTGGGCAAATTGGAAACACTCAATTACTTCATCCTAGCAGACAAAATGCACTATTCATAAAGAAATCAATCCCACAGCATTTATTATGGTAAATATTCTAATTAACTAAACGGTTTAGGTTTTATTATGACTACACTTATTAACACAACTGATAGGAAAACATTATTTCACCGTCCTTGCCTTCAAACACGCACACCCACGGAAACTTCTGTTTAGACGTGTATCTTTTAAACTTCAGCTCACAACCAATTAATGGGTTGTGAAATCATTTTAATGGGTTACAGCCAGCTTTTTAAAAATTGTAATAGGAAAGAACAAGAAAATTTTAGAGTGCATGAAATGTAGTAAAGGTTAAGTACTGTTTCAGAAAATTTTGTTTCAGCCTGTGTGTGCTTCTCTCTTCCCGATCTCAAAGTCTAAATGCTCTGGGTCAGTCTCAAATTCGTCTATAGGGTCTGTGAAGTAGAGTCAGAACCGTGAGTTCAAGGAATTGGCTATTTAAGCCAAATATTTTTTATTCCTCTAAACTGAGTCAAAACTACAGCTACTTTCCCAGCACCACAAGATTGGCCCCGTGAACTTAGAAACTTTCAAAGTCCCTGTTTTTCCTTTGTCTATACCCTTGTACTTCCATATTTTAGTGAAACGGGCTTTCTAAAATTGACAGTAACAGTATGAGGGAATGCCACTGAGATCCATGGGGTTATTTAAAAGACTTTAGTACATACACTACCATTTTCAACTGTTTCAATAGAGCTGGTGATAAACTGAGCTCAATTTCTACTCTGCCACCCTGGGTTCTATTGAGGTTTGTAGAAGTACATCACATCATGACATTTTTTCATTTACTGTGCATAAAACGTTTACAGATAACACTGACAAAACTACCCCTAGATAACGTAATGACTTTCAGGTTAAGAAAACAAAACAAGGGAAGAAACACAAAAAACCTACACTTCAGTAAATCCCTTCTAATGTCCCAAACCCAAAAGAAGCCTCCCAGCAAGCACTGTTTGAACATCCAATAATTGGCCTGGGTAAGTGCAACTCCAATTTCCAAGACACTGAGGCACTGACCTCATTATATTGAGGCAAGAGGAAAATTCTAAATGAGGAGGCATTCTATTCCCTGAAGGCCAGCTGCCATCGGTCAAGGCCTAAACCAGAAGGCAAGCTCTGCGGGATTTCACCATCCCCACAATGCAGGCTTGTGGAGCAATCACTTCCCTTCAGGCCATGAGGTGTGCAGACACCCCTCCCAAACACACACATATACACACATGTGTGCAAGGACACACCCCACACACACTCTCTCTTCTGCCCTCTGCTGTGATGGCCATTTTTAAAAAGAGTTATAAAATGTGTTCTGTCTTTAAAAGAGTGACTCAAAATTGTAACTGGGATGACTCAATCATTTCTATTAAGTATAAGACAACAGACATTGATAATGATGGTTTATAAAAAGCCATTCAAAATATTCCCTTGGGAATGACTTATAAGTCGTTATAATTACTAATGATGTATTCGGTACAAAAGAGGCTATGTAATCAAATCATGACAAGGTCCTGAATCTTGGGAGCAAAGATTCCCAAACCTGGTTTGTAATACTCCTGGACAGCTCCATTTGCGACAAGTCTTTAAGTTCTAAAATGTCACCAAAACAAAAAACTTCAATTCCTTTTAATTTTGGCAATCTATATGGGTCGTATGGTCCTTTTTTCTTTCACTGGAGGAAAAAACAAGGTGCTACCATAAATTTATTTAATAAGAAAAAAGAGAGACACACACAAATTTCATGGCAGCACAGTTTTCTGTCCAGAGAAAAATTACTGACAGTTATTGTTTTATGACATTCATCTGAGGGAATTTTTCAATTCTGTAGTTGACTTGATATTTTATTGAAGCAGTTTTTTTTACTAAATTGGTAAGCCGAGAAAAAATAATGTCTGAGAAAATAAACTTCTGTAAGAAAGAGGATACCTAGTTCCCCTGACCCCCAGCAAAACTAGGTACACACCTCTGATTCAAACACACACTCTATAAATAACTTAATCATAATTAAAGAATTAAGATTAAAGGGTCAATTCAGATACCAATAAGTAGGCTGACAATACACAGGATGACAGCTGACCTGGTACAATTCTGGTTTATATTTCCAATCCCAGCATAAATATTAATAATGCACTCTTAGGCCTGGTGTGGTGTCTCATACCTATAATCCCAGTACTTTGGGTGGCCAAGGAGAGAAGATCACTTGAGGCCAGGAGTTTGATACCAACCTGGGCAGCATAGTGAGACCCAATCTCTACAAAAAAAATAAAAAGATTAACTGGGCATGGTGGCCTATGCCTATAGTCCCAACTACTCAGGAGGCTGAGGCAGGAGGATTGCCTTGAGCCCAGGAGTTTGAGGCTGCAGTTAGTTATGATCATGCCACTGCACTCTAACTGGGACCACAGAGAGATCCTGTCTCAAAACAAACACACAGAAATAATGTACTCTTTCACTTTGAAAGTTATCCTAGTTTGGATGGTAAATGAACTGACTATTCCACTAACAGCAATAGATATGGCTGAATGAAGTCGAACAGCCTGTGATGGGAAAAGGTGGAATTTTTGGTTTGGATTGCCCATGGGGAAAGGCTTGAATAAAAGGCTAATTTTTCATCTGTACAATATCATGATGATAATATGAAAAACTTACACTTATCAAGCATCTGTAGAATTTGCAAACATCTCTTTGATTCCTGCTCTTCCACCTGGACCCCATGCTCCATGGGGTAGGGTCTGTGTTTTGCTCACTATTGTATGTTAAGCCTCTAGCACAACGTGTGGTCACGGTATCAATCGAGTGAATGATGTGCCAGACACTGCATTACATGCTTTACCTAGTAATAGTAGTCAGTACTTATTTAGCATTTCCAACAAAAATAGGCCTAACAATTTTCCAACCATCTAAGTCAAAGGGTTGATTGCACGAGGAAAGAAAGGAAGGATATATAAAATACCTTCTTTACAAGTGATACCTGATCTGCTTCTAGGAAAGACCATCAAAAACACAACATTTATGGACAGCAAAGAGCATTAATGACAGATTTTGCCCCAAATCTATTGCTATAACCAAATAACAACCTTACATGGAAACACATTTGCGGAAAAGCAAGACAGAGAGTAAGGTTTTCATTTAAACACAGTTAGTAGATTTAAAAATAGCTGGGGAGAAATGATGCAAAATTGGATTTCAGTAAAACTAATTTTTCTTCCTCAAAATTTCAAAATACAGGCTTTGCCCTAAAAATAGTACCTCACGGAACCACTGAACTAGAAAGCATAGTGGTTAAGAGTTTCCCCCAGAAGCCAGACCAAGAGCCTGCTCACTCACTAGCTATATAACCCTGGGCAAGTCCCTTAATCTCTCTGTGCCTCAGTTTCTTCAAGTATAAACGGAGATAACAATTCTGACCTCAGAATAGCACTGTAAGGATTAAATGATACGAACTCTGGCTAGTGCCCAGCACACTGCCTAGCTCATAGCAAAGAGTCAGCTATTATTATTTTTTCATTATCTTCCTCACTCAATCACCATCTAATCTAACCATCTAATTTTAATAATGAGGCAACTGAGACCCGGAGGGGTAAAATAATTAATCAAAGAACCAAGATCAGAATCCAAATGATAAATCCCAGTCCAGGATTCTTTCTATCTTAAACTGGAGTACGCTGCAGTAATGTTTTAGAAATAAATATGCTTTGGAACTTGGGAAAACAACTTCTCCCAGAAACAATGCAACAAATGGTGCTTAGACTCTGAGGTTAATGGGTGAAAGCTGGCTGAGCCCCTCACTGCAGCTAAATGAATGACCTAACCTTACAACAAAAACATCAGAACAAACCCATAGTACTACCTGTACTTAACCAAGTCAATGCATGAAAAGTTTCTTCTTACTTAAGAATACTGGTCCTTGAAGAAGTTTGATAAGTTTAAAAATGAGGCAAAATTTCTTTTTTCTCGTTGTTGCCCAGGCTAGAGCTGCATGGCGTCAGCGTAGCTCACAGCAACCTCAAACTCCTGGGCTCAAGTGATCCTCCTGCCTCAGCCTCCTAAGTAGCTGGGACTACAGGCATGTGCCACCACATCCAGCTAATTTTTAGCGGAGACAGGGTCTCACTCTTGCTCAGGCTGGTCTCAAACTCCTGACTTCAAAGTGATCTTCCTGCCTCGGCCTCCCAGAGTGCTAGCATTACAGGTGTGAGCTACTGCGCCCAGCTATGCTATGAAACATTTTTTTAAGAAACATGAACAAGGCTGCTTTACAAAGAAATTCTGGTGGATGGGCACACTTTTTACCTTCCCTACGCCTTTACAATCTTTATTGAAATAGTACATCGGCACTCTTTTCCTGGCCCATGCTGAGTGATGTTAGAAGCAGCAGCCCCAAGAAACTGATGGCCATGGATATTCCAAGAATGCTGATGAGATTATTCAGGAAGCTATACGGAATTCCCTTTATTAGAGCCCTTGGGAGAAAGTTCTCTCTGACCTCAATTCCAAGAATAGCTGTTTCTCCTGCACAACTTGTTCTTTCCATCTTTTATGGACAATGTGGGATCACAGAAGTGGTTCCTTTTTTCCTCTTCCTATCAGCTACTAAGCTTCTCTGAGCCATACTGTAACCCACCACTTACAAATGCATACATTAGGTGGGTAGCTCCAGTAATTCCTGTTCTCCATTTATGTTTTCTTGCCCTATTGTGGGGGGGAGGGTCTTCTCATCCACTTATTCTGTATTTTTTCTTATGCATTTTTTGTAAGCTATCTTAAATTCTTTCTGGAATAAAGTAGATTATACCACTACCTTGTGAGCACCCTCTATATGCCTGGCATTTACAAACCAACAAATGCACAAATATATTTTTCTTGGTAGCATAAAAGAATGATTTTAGAGTCAAGAAGGTTGAAGTGGAAAGATCAACTGTAAGGGATGATGAGCTCCTGAACGAAAACAATAGCACAAGGGACAGAGAGGAAGAGATAGATAAGAGCCCCTCAGAGGCAGCACCAGCAGAACTTTGCTAGTGATTAGAGGCTGGGAAAAAAGGTGAAGTTTGAAGATGACACGGTGGTTTCACATTCATGGAGCTAATGGAGTGATTCTGCCATCACCTAAAGACACAACTGGAGGGAAAAGTGTGTCAGGTCGGTTGGGTCACGGTTATCCAGCAGGTAGGTAAACTCAAGGCATGGGAGTGGGCAAGAAGGCACTGGAGCTGCAGAAGCAAGGCTGGATGCCATGGCTCATGCCTATAATCCCAGCTCTTTGGGAGGCCAAGGCAGGAGGATAGCTGGAGGCCAGGAGTTCGAGACCAGCCTGGCAACACAGCAAGACCTCACCTCTACAAAAATAAAAAAATTAGCTGGGCATGGTGGTGTGCACCTATAGTCCCAGCTACCTGGGAGGCTGACGCAGGAGGATCCCTTGAGCCCAGGAGTTTGAGGCTGTAGTGAGCTATGGCGATGCCTCTGCTCTCTATCCCAGGTGAAAGAGCGAGACCCTGTCAGGCAGACAGCATCACCTAGAGAGGAACTGGAGAAAAATAAAGAAAATGCCTGAGAAATTTTTTTTTTTTTTTTTTTTTTTTAAGAAATAACTCAGTTTGAGGAACAGAAACAGGAAGGGGAGGTAGGAAGCAGGAATGCTCAGGAAGAAGAGGGAAGAACCTCAAAGAAAAGCTTCCAGGAGAGAAAGTGCTCTGCTGTCAAAGGCTGCCAAGGAATTCACAAACAGTTGCCACAGGATTTGGTAATCGGATCATTTGTCAATATGTTTATCACAGCATGAATCTCATGCATATTAAACATGAGTAAAATTTTTTCCCCTTATTTTGGCTCTAGAATAGAACAAAGAAAAGGAGAGAATTTCCTGAGGTGACTGGGCAAGGTTTAAAAGAGCAAAGGAAAAGAAACACAAGGTTTGAAGAGGATGTGTGTAAACATGTGAGAAGGAGATCGCCTGAGGTGGAACTGACTGGGCTAGGATCTGGAGAGACAGGAACAGGGGAACCTCAATGTGACTGTTCCTCCCGCAGCCCTGCAGGGCAGGAGGGGAAGTTCCCCCACCAATGAGCAGGTGGGGCTACCAGCTGACCGCACCTCAGAAGGGCACGGTAGTGTAGACAGGGCCCCAGAATCCGAGAGTGCTTGGCATCTATTCCTCTATTCTCTGAGTCCAGAATCATCTATCCTAGGCTCACCCTCACACTGAATATATTCCTCTCACTCCCACATCACAACTATGTATTCCTCTCCTAGTATGTTTTCCCAGCTCTTTCCCAGCTACAGTAATTAATTCAAATATACCATCACTTAAGTGCCAATCAAAGCTCCATCAAGATCCAAGAAGAACAATAGTATGCTTATATGCATAGTCTTTTAATTTAAATTACCAGTTGAGTCACCACAGGCCAACAATTAAGCAATGACAAACACACAGATTATACTCCACGTTAATAGAGCTAAACCAGAGATCTCAGAGAACAAGTTGTCCTGGACAGCCAAGCTTTCCAGATAGCTGAGGGTTTCCCTCGGGGAAATGGAGGACAGAGAGGCACAGGCACTTAAATAACTTGAATAATGACTATTTGTCTAAAGTGCTCTTTATACTTCTCTGCTTTCTAAAACGGCACATATGAAATATAATTTAACCTTTTTGTGGGCCTTTTTTATGAGCATCCAAGGCAGTGATGAGCCAGTGGGTATAAAAGCAGTGAGTTCCTCTAGCACAACTCCATCCTGTTTCTCCAGCCCAATCCGAGCCATCACTCTCTCTCCCTGGACCACTTCGGTACCATCCTGTCGGGTTTCCCTCTTTCCATGCTTGCCCCTCTCCAATTCAACCTGCACGTGGCAGCCAAAGCCATCTTTGTAAAATAAGAAAACAATTCATGCCAACCCAATCCTTGGAGGTCTATTTGCTGTACATCGAGGCCCTCCCTGAACTTGCTCCTGCGTCCTCCTCAACCTCATCTCAGATCACGTCCCTGCCCCCAGCTCCCGCAAGCACTCAGACCCTTCCTCCTCCGGCCTTTGCACTAGTTCTCTGCCTGCTCGTCTCCAACTCCCTCCATCGCAGCCTCATTCTTACCTTCCGGCTTCATCTCAAACGTCACCCCTTCATTAGACTTTCCTTAGCCCCCTTAAAGTGGCCCCCAGTCGACTTCATGTTCCTATCCAGTTTATTTCCTCCTTGTAACTCTTGACATTGGAATTATTTGTTCCCTTTTACTTAATTAGGAAAAAACTGTCACATAGCACTTACTATAGGCCAGCACTAACCACTCCACCGGTTCTCAGACAGTGGTCCAGTGTCACCTGGGAATTTGACAGAAACGCACATTCTTGAGCTCTACCTCGGACTTACTAATCAGATACTCTAGGGGTGTTAAGAAGTTCTCCAGGTGAGTCTGATGTACATTCACACGGGGGAGCCATGGCAGTATATTATACCGCCCCCTTATGTGTTAATGGTCTTCCCCACTAGAAAAGAACTTTTATGAAGACAAAGACCTAGTCTGTCTTGTTCACCACCAATTTTCTAACTCTTAGCCCCAGGACCTAATATATTATAAATACTCGGGGGAAGGAGGTATCCCATTCCATGGCCAGCATTCAAGCTACTGAACTAAAGCTATGTAAACTTCACAGATGCTTAAATGACCTGCTGTTATTCATCCTCTCCCGACGACAAAGCCTAGCTTGGGTTTGCTTTTCCTTCTGCTCTTCTTCTTCTGTGACCCTTGGTTTGCTATTTTTTTCTCTTCCATATTTCTCTCTACTCAAGATAAAAGGGTTATCCATTTGTAGAACTAACTAATCCGTGCAAGATGTCCAAGCCTTAGAGCCCTCTGTCCCTACAGTAAGATTATTTCAGTTGCAGGCAGCAGAACATACTTGAGTAGAAGCACTGGTTTTGCAGCAAAGCTACCTGGGTTCCAATCCAGGGTCCACCACTTGTTAGAGCTGTGTGATCTTCAACAAATTGGTTGACTTCTGTGCTTCAGCTTCCTCATCTAAAAATAAGGAATCATGGCACCTACCTCAAAAGGTTGCTGAGAGAACTAAATAAGGTAATTCATGTAAAGTGCTGGGATCATGCCTGTCACATAGAAAGCACTCCATACACACTGGCTGTTATATGTCACATCCAGCTGGTTATTATTCCCAGGTCTTTGGAAAATTCCTGGCCCTGGCAGTTCAGGATTGAAATGCTGCATTGCCACTCACTCCCAAGTGAAAAATAAAAAGGCATTCCACATACCAGAAGCACCAACCCTACTTGAGATGGGCTAGTCTTTACAATTCCCTAAATACTCCTTCCCATGGTTTCCTACTGTATCCCAGGAGCCTTTTCCACCTAAACAGCTTCTACTCCCCAACCACCCTCTTTGATCTTGCTTTCAAAAGGCTCGGAAACAAAAACAAGTATTTGTGTAACAGACATTTTCTGGAAAATGACAGCAGTTGATTGCAATCGCACAGAGGTGGTAAAGCCGCAGGAGGAAGAGGGAGCAAACTGGTGATCTTGCTCCAGACAAAGTATCCATCCTGGATAGAAGGCCCAAGGGCAAAATTCAAAGCGGAGCATACTGCAAGAGTAGCCTATTTCTGCTCTTTGAATGACATACACAGGGGAAAATGAAGAAAAAAGAAATCGAGAAAAGCAACTGACATATAGCAAAGGAGTTTTAGCAGCAAATACCTTAGAGTCACCAGGATACCCAATAGTATCACACAGCATAGTGCTAACAAGGCTAAGAACTTAACAGAAGCTCCCCATTGCTTCTGGGGTCAAATTATAACTCCTCCCCTCCTGGAAGAAGTTGAGATTCGCCATCAGTTAATATGGCCTTAACTTTCTTGTTCTTCCCATGTTTCACCTACATTCTTCCGCTCTGGCTAGGTCCTCCTCCTCCCGCCTTGGATCCCCTTTTCCCCAGCTCCTCCCCACCAGCACAGCCGGTTTCTTCCCACTAGATCAGGGCTACACAAAACGCGGAGCTACGCTGTAAACTGTTAACATCCACAATGAGACAAGCAGAGCCACTGAAAGAAAGTTCACATCGTGGCAACTTGACAAAGTAATTTTACGTCTTAAATCAAATAATAAAAATGTTGGGCTTGTATTATGTATGTTTTCTTTGTTCCATTTTACTTTTCTAAAAGTTAATCTGTGTCGTATTTTACAAGAGTACTGAACCATACTGGATTGGAAATTAAAAAAAAAAAAATACTAGCGCATCACCACAGATATTTTAAGGAGCACTACACCCTACGCTGCTCACATGGAACACCCTTCTATATCCCTTTCTCCCATAACCTAGTCTAATGTTCCTCAAGGCCTCCTCTAAAATATCCTCTCTGAACAACCCCACTCAATGTGAATCTTTTTCCCAAAATCTGTAGCTCATCACTGCTTCAGCTGTTAAAAATATTTTAATGAATTAAACAGAAAAGCAAAACAAAGCACTCTATTCTGTGCAAATTCCTTGCACCAAGGAGCCCTGTTTTATCTGCTTTCTGCTTCTCTTCATTTGTTGCACAACACAGAGGCAGTGCAGTGCAGTAGTCCAACTTCTGGGTTAAAATGGGACATAAAAATGGAGTCCAATTCCCAAGGGCCCTAGCCAAACTCTGGCCCTGTGGCCTGAGACAAGTCCCTTAACTCTTTTGAGCTTCCAGTTTCTCCTCTGGGATGTGAGGCCAGCATGGTATGCAAAACCTTCCCAACTCTAAAATTAAATAATGTCTGTCTGTTCTTAGAAAGGCTCTCAGGTTCCTCATGGGCAAATGGGAAAACATCTGCCCTACCACAGAGCTAGGAAGATTAGAAAGCACTTTTATAACTGTAGAGACCTCGGAGAATTTTAAGGCACTATTATTATTGTTCTGCATATACTGGGTGCCCGTGCAAAATGCATAAACCAAACATAGAAACTTCATGTCATTTGCCTTTGAAACTAAAGGCCAGGACAGGGAGGGGTCTGGAAACTCTTGACTAGGGAAGCCACTGAAAATAGAGGCTGTCTGGTTTGGAGAAGATGAGATTGAGGAAGAAAATGAAGGAGTTCTCTCGCAGATTAGAGATCATCCCAGTTGCTACAGATGAATGAATTGGGCACAATGAACAGGTGCTACAGATGGGAAAGGAAGAAGGAAAGGCACTAACAATTCCTGAATGTCTAATACAGCTTGGTGCTTACATCTGTGTCCCCTCTTAATATTCGTAACTTTGGCCTTATGTGCCCAAAGTAAAATAACAGTTGGTGGAGTAGAAGCCTATGGTCGCTCCACTATACTGAACTGGGAAGCAGACTGTATCACAAAATCTAACAGAAAAGAACATCGTTTATGCCTTACAGCTGTTCCGTAAGTAACACTTAAGAAATGTTTTAAAACCACTAACTTATCCCGGAAATTTATCCTATAAAAATGGATGTTTCATTTGGCTTGGCGGAAAGTGAAGCCACTTACATAATTAAAATATAACTAAAATATATATTCCATAGTTTTTCCACCAGTTTTTCATCATGTATATGGAAGGGGGGGGGGAGAACAAAATCTCAGGAAAATAAATCATGATGGCAATAAAGATATTTTCTACCAGCCCTACAGTTTATGTAATTATAGTTTACAACATGGTAGTGAAAATAGCTACTGAATTGCTTGCGCTTGTCACAGGTGTTAATACCATTTGTTCATAATGTTGTCACGTATCTATCACACATCTGCAAGAAATTCTAGGCCTAAACATATGTTTGCAAATCCTGAATTTGTGCGATAGGCAGGCCTGTCACTTAGCTGTACCAGTCTTTGCACTGCATTTGGTGGGGGGATGCTGAAGGGAAGGCAAGCGGTTGAGGAGGTGGGGGAGACACTCAAACACCTGACATATATCTGCCTTCTTGGTTACTAACTAGTTTTAATTTCAGATAATCTCCCCATCCATTTTATTTTAGTTCTGTTGTTTCCACCCAATATTTAGATAGCAACATGAGCCATAAAAGCTGGGATGGGTCTTAAATTTGGGGGAGAGCAAGCTAAAAACTTTGGCCCAGAGTGAAAACTGCCACTTATGTGGCTGAGCTGGGACAACCAACATAAACATGTAAGTTAGTCCAAATATACACACATTCATTTTTATTTTAAAACTTATTTTGCATCTTAGTAATTTCTTCCTTAAAAATAGCCAAGGAACTCTACTGTTTGAGCCAATTTTTTTTATATAAGTTGCTATTTTGAAAAGAAATCATACTTATGCATGTGTGGTAGATGCACCAATGATTTTTGCTATTTTCCAGTGTTCAAAAAAGTTTCAACATGCTACCTAGAAGCAATCATTAAAAACAATGTTTCTCCATAAAATGCACTTTTTATAAAGTGCTTTATAAGTAAACAGTTAAAAGGGAGTGACTGTTTTTACTGAATGCCACCTGGCCAGGCATTTCCTGCAAGAACAGGGACTAGATCTGCCCTTCCACTCCTTGCCATGCTAGACATAGAAAGAAGGTGGTCCTACTTCTGAAGTCTTTATGGATTTTCACTTGAGTCTCTTCTAAAGGGCTAGTGCTCAGTGTCTATGTGTGTGCTAAAAGAAACAAGAGATGATCTAGTTCAGGCTACCTTCATCCCCAGCCCAGAAACATGTACCGATGAGTAAATCGAAGGCCCAGAATGGGACAATTTCTTTATTCAAAGCCATACAACCAGAATCAAACCAAAAATCTAGGTCTCTGCATTTCCCACATTTTCCCCAATACAAAATGATAAATATGTACTACCTAAAAATATCAAAATGCTAAAAAAAATACAAGAGGAGAGCAACACGAATGGAAGTCTGGAAAGAATATCTAATTTTCCCTTACCCAAGGCATTTGTACTCTTCTGAAGAATGGATAGCAATACACTGAACCGGGGGTGATTTGGCCTTGGAGACATTTGGCAATGTTTGGATCCAGTTTTGGTTGTCACAACTTGGTGGGGAGAGGGTGGAAGGTTACTGGTATTTAGTGAGTAGGGGCCAGGGATGGTGCTACACCTCCTACATTACATAGGACTCCCTATGATGATTAATTTTATGTGTCAACTTGACTGGGCCATGGGGTACCCAGATATTTGGTTAAACATTATTCTTGGTACATAAGTAAAGGTGTTTCTGGATGAGATTAACATTTGAGTCTATAGCCTGAGTAAAGCAGATGGCACTCCTCAATATGGGTGGGCCTCGTCCAATCCATTGAAGGCTAGAATAAAACAAAAGGTAGAGTAAGGGAGAATTTTCTCTCTCTGCCTGTCTTCCAGCTAAGACACTGGCCTTACCCTGACTCATAATCAGACTAGAATTTATACCACTGACTCTCTTGGCTCTCAGGGCTTCAGACTTGAAATGAAACTTACATCATGGTTTCTCCTGGGTCTCAGCCCTTCAGACTTGGATGAGAAACACACCATTGCACTCCTGGGTCTCCAGGTTAGTGACCGTGCATCTTGGGACTTCTCAGCCTCCACAACCATGTGAGACAATTCCTTCTAATAAATCTCAGCAAATATATACATACATACACACACTCTGCTGGTTCTGTTTCTCTGAAAAACCCAGACTAATATGAGCTGCTACAGCAAAATATTATCCAGCCCAAAATGTCAATGCCAAGGCTGAGAAACCTTTATGTATAAGAATATTGACATTTTCATAACGGAGATGTTACAATATACACCACTTTAACTATACAATTAGTTCAGTAGCATTAAGTATATCCATACTCTCATGCAACCATCACTACCATCCACCAGAACTCTTTTCACTTTGCAAAACTGAAACTGTACTCACTGAACAATAATTCCGCCTCCCCCACTTCCACCAGCTCTTGGCATCCACCATTCTGTCTCTATAAATTTGACTATTTTAAGTACCCATGAATGGAATGGAATCATACAGAATTTCTCCTTTTGTGATTGGCTTATTTTATTTAGCATAGTGTGTTCAAGGTTCATACATGTTGCAGCATGTGTCAGGATGGATTTCCTTAAGGCTATAAGATATTCTATTATATGTATATACCACACCAACCAGATTCATTCACTGCTGGACACATGGGGTTCTTCTACCTTTTAACCACTGTGAATAATGCCGCTATGAGCATGGGTGTATAAATATTTAAGATCCTGTTTTCAATTTCTATCTATTTAGAGACAGGGTCTCACTTTGTTGCCTGGGCATGAGGACAGTGGCATGACCATAGCTCAATGCAACCTCCAACTCCTCGGTTCAAGCAATCCTCCTGCCTCAGCCTCTTGAGTAGGTGGGACTACAGGCATGTGCCACCACACCTGGCTAATTTTTCTTTATTATAAAGAAGGGTCTTGATGTGTTGCCCAGGCTGGTCTCAAACTCCTGGCCTCAAGTGATCCTCCTGCCTCAGCCTCCCAAAGTGCTGAGATTATAGGTGTGAGTCCCTGCACCCAGCCCTGCTTTCAGTTTTTTAGGGTATATACCCAGGAGAGACATTGCTGGATCACACAGTAACTCTATTTTTAACTTTTTGAGGAACCACCATACTGATTTCATAGCAGCTATACAATTTTACAAGTGCATTTTTAATCGGCAATGTTCCCAACAGCTTAAGTTTCTTCTGCCTACCTCTCTCCTCTACTTCCCTCGCTGTAGCCTGGCCATTTTGTGAAGTAGGTAGTGAGTCAATACTTAAAAAACTGAAGCACCCTTGAAGAAACCCTAGGAAGTGATTTTTTTTTAATCTTTTTTTTTTTTACCTTTTTAATTGACATATAATAATTGTACACATTTATGGAATAAATAGTGATGTTCAATACACAAAACACATAGTGCTCAGATCAAGGTAACTAGCATATCTATCATCTCAAACATTTCTTATTTCTTTGTATTGGAAACATTCAATATCCCCCTTTGACCTATTGTCAACTATAGTCATCTTGCAGTGGTATGGAACACTATGACTTATTCCTCCTGTCTAGCTGTAATTTTGTATGCCTTAAAAAGGCTCTCCCTATTGTCCCTCTTTTCCCCTACCCTTCCCAGCCTCTAATATCCTTGGTTCTACTTTTTATTTCTATGAGACCAGCTTTTTTTAGCCTCCACATATGAGTGAGAACATGTGGTGTTTAAGTTTCTGTTCCTGGTTTATTTCACTTAACATAATGTCCTCCAATGTCACCCGTGTTGCTGAGAACGACACAATAACAGGATTTCATTCTTTTTTATGGTTGAATAGTATTCCACTGTGTGAGTGTGTGAGAGAGTGTGTGTGTGTGTGTGTGTGTGTACCACATCTTCTTTATCCATCTGTCTGTTGTTGGACACCTAAGTTGATTCCTTATCTTGGCTATTGTGAATAGTGCTGCAATAAACATGGTGGTGCAGATGTCTCTTCGATACACTGATTTCCTTTCCTTTGGATAAATGTCCAGGAGTGGCGTTGCTTGGTCATATAGTAGTTCTATTTGTAGTTTTTTTGAGGAACTGTTCTCCACAGTGTCTGCACTAGTTTACATTCCCACCAACAGTGTATGAAAGATTCTAGGGAGTGATTTTTTAAATATGAAGAGTCACTTTCTAATTTTCCTTGCGGTACAATTTCTATAATGCACCCTAACCAGGGTGAAGGGGTGTGGAGAGGCATGGGAAACATCGGAAGGAACATGCCTGCCTGCCCAGCAGATGACCCTTCAAACCAATCCTGAAAGCCACTGGTCTGTGAAACCTGATAAAATAATCCCCACAGCATCTTGAGCTTTCTGCGTGGCACCTGCTTGAATTCTTTGAGAAAGAGAGTCTATGTTTGAGATCTCATTTACATGTACCTTGTGGGGAAAGATTCTGGTTTTACAGGGTACACTACGACTGTTGAGTAGATGTTCAGTACAAGTTCAACTTTTTCATGAGTTAATTCTTGGGGAAACATAGTTTTGTATACTTACACATGGAACAATAGTAGGTCCAAAATGCTCAGGAAGAGTCTGAATTCCAATTAATTTGTAACTTTGTTCCCACAAAGACCCTTAAGCTTGTCTTGATTTTTGACTAAAAAGTATGCTTAACATACCTACATGAAACTCCTGAATGGGTAATGGGGTAATATATTTCATATATCTAGAACTCCTTAAAGTAGTAGTGGTTCTGAAAGTATGCTGTCAGGACTAGCAGCATCAATATTGCCTGGGAATTTATCAGAAACACAAATTAATTGGGCCCCATCCCAGGTCTGCTGAATCAGAAATTCTAAAGGGGAGGCCCCACAGTCTGTGTTTTACACAGCCCTGCTGATGACTAATACACATTAAAACAGCACAGTTGAGAACCACCGCATAGATCTTACAGAGCACTTCTAAACTTTATTTACTCGGACTTCACAGCAACTTTGTTAGGCATATAGAGCTGGGGGAGCAACCCTTTTTAAAATGGGGAAACTGAGGCCCAGAGGAGTCACCTGATTTACCTACAGTGATATTGTTAAGCAAACAGAATTAGAATAAGAATTCCATCTTAGCATCATGTAATGTGCAGGGATAGAGAAATATTGGGGACCACATAGCCAAGTATCCTCAATGCGTACATGAGCAACCAGAACCCAGAGAAGGTTAAATGATCTGAGCAAGATCGCACAATGTCGTAATGGAAAGCCTTTTCTCCTATGGAAGTTCCACCTCATTCTCTAACAAACCATTACATAGAAGCAGTCAACCTCTGTTAGCTAACTACCTCCTCAAATGATGAGCAGTGTGTAATAAGTACTTAGTTTGTGACTCACTAGGTAGTTTACCACAAAAGGGGCACAGGTGACTAAATAGACTGATCTCATCACTCAATAAAAAGTCACCTTTGATAAGACAACGGGGTAAGAGGATTTAAGGACACAGGTAAGAGAGGCTGAAGGCATGGACAGTAGACCTGAATCTGACCAGGAAAAGAAATAAATGATAGAAAGTAAAAGGATCACGGGACCTAATCAGGCTTACTTAATGAGGTGGGAAAATGTGTATAGTGACAGAAATGAAAAATCTAAGGTAAAATTGAAAAAAAAAAAGGTGGTCATCAGAGGTATACAGCAGCTCTGGGTGTTCACAGGGTTCAAGATGTAGTCATGGGAGGAAATGGCTGAGGTGGAGTCGAAACAGAGCCCACCAGCGTGGAGACAAATGAAAGGAGAGGCAAGGGAGTTGGAAGGATTGTCCATGTCAGGTAAATGATAGAATTTATGGTTGGGGAGGGGACGGCAGAAATGAGAAGACCATGAGCTTGGCACCCAATTCTTTTCTAAAGGGGACCAACAGAGAAGCCAGTAGATGACAGTATCCGTGAGGGGTCAGAACTGAAGGTCGTGAATCACAGAAGAAGAAGAGATTTGTGAGGAAGATGGAAGCCAATAACCTACAGGCAACAACAATGAGTGTAAGAACGTCAACAAAGTGTATCAGCTATGGGGTTGAGAGGACATGGGGCAAGCAAGGACTGGGGATGAAGAGGAGTGGGAAATCATCAGGGGAGAAGAGACGAACCATCCAGCTCCAATACCACCTTTTCTGGAAGGTCTACAAGTAGCAGAACTACTCACTTTTCTCACTGAGGTGAAAATGATACCCAAAGAGCCCACCCAGCGAGCCACAAAGTGAACTTCAATACTACACAGCTCGTCCAACTAATAACTTAGTCCTGTGCAGCTACACAACTAGGTTACCTGTATTGCCAAAAAACTTTATTTTTTGTTTTATAATGTAAGGTACCTTACTGTTCCATTTTAATGTAGTGATATCTATGGAGGGCTTAAAAACCACTTATGATATAATCATCTTCATATCTGAAAAGTGAGTAGTGTTGTTATCACTATGTCGTCAATAAAGAAACACATAAATTAAGTGGCTTTCCCAAGGCTACAGAGCAAGACAAGACTAGGCCTGAGAAGACTCTAAAATGAATTATGACAATGGCTCTCAAAGAGCGAGTCAATACTCCATTTTCTGCACAGGGCTATTGGTTCTGTTCTGGGCAAATGAAGGGGAGAGCTGCAGAGAGAAGCCACTTGTTTTCATTACATTATCCCTGAAAACTGAACCCTCTGCTACTTGAAAGCCTACTAAGAAGAAAACAAATCAGACAAAAAGTGAAGTCTGGTTTCAGATTTTGGTGTGAGGAACTGCTCACAGCAAAAGAGAAAGGAAGGGAATTAGCACTCGTCAAATGTTTCCCATATCACAGCAACTGAGCCACACACAGAACATGCGCAACTCATTTAATTCTGACAACCACTCTGAAAAACAGGCGTTATCAACTCCACCAAGAGGATTAAACTGAACCTCAGAAAGGTTAAGAAATCTGCCCAAGGAGATGCTGCATGGGGCACTTAGTCCATAGCCCCAGAATACCTCAAAAGATAAAAACAGAGTCTTTACTGAAGGAAATCAGGGCTAACCCTGGGTCCCCCAACCCCAACTCCTGCCCCATTGTCTAAGAGCATAAGAGAGTGGGGTGGATTCTGAGAGCTGAAGCTAATGCCCCACCCCCAGCTACACCCACTACTACTACACGTGCATTAATACCAGACACAAGAGGAGAGTCTTCCCAAGTGTCATTTCTATCACCGACTGCCAGACAAGACGGAGTCTGAACTAATGGGTAAGTAAGTGGTCTCTGAGACTCCTATGTCCCACCCTAAGTCGGCGGATATCAAAACAGCTTGAGACTCAGGCAAGACCACTCTGTCTTCGGCTAATTACTCTGCAACTTTAACAAGTTATTTGGGGAGTGAGGGGGTATTAAAATTAAAATAGGGAAAAGTTGAAGTAGCTTACAAATGTACAGATTTTTAAAATACCTTTTATAACTTTAATGTTGAACTCATACATAAAAAAACTGTTAAAAATATGTACATAGGTATTATATACATATACACACACAGATGTTATTTTTTTTAAAGAGAACTATGGAACAGCTAGAACATTAAAGTTACCCGCTCCTGATAAATTCCAGGGCATATTCATAACAGGAGTCAGACAGATTTTGTTTTCTACCACATAGTTCTATAAAAATAAACTGTCATCACAACATCCTTGTGGTAGTAAAAGGCCATATTTGCCTGCAGTTAAATCCAACAGCAGCTGCTCTATGGAAAAAGACGGCCCAATAATTGGCTTCTTTCACCTCTGTTAATCACGAACAAAAGTGTCATTCAGTTTCAAAATGGACAAAATGCTCCAATGGATGGTCAGCTAGCTGAGCCAATGGGGTGGAATAACAATAACCCTGTAGCATTTTCCTTTTCCCTTTTGTTTGGTCTTTCAAAGCCCTTAATTAAGACCTGCACAAAGCACCCCTACAGGCTTTTTTCAATGAGGCATTACACGCCTGTTTTCTTGTATTTAAAGAAAAAAAAAATAGCAGGGATTTTCTGAAACACATTAAACAGAATACACAATTTCCATTTATTTGCAACTGAAATACTGTTAAAATTTTAGAGCTTAAATATTATCATCCGTAACAAAGCAAGTTCTTTCCATTTCAGGCCTGGGGAGTGGAGCGTGAGGAGGAGGTGGGAACGCAGGAGCCGGGGCAAGGCAAGAGAGTGCCAACTCCAAGAAGTGTTGTTAAACCATTTCCCCAGAAATAAAACTGTGAGCAGCCATAACTCAGAAAGACCTAGATTGGTCTCCTAAACCTTTCACTAGTTTAACACCTACAAACTGTGGGGGGAAAAACCTCCAGCAAAACACGAGATATTCTTAAAGCAAATAACCTAGACAACTGAGACAAAGCCCAAGACAAGGGGGAATTGAATCTGCTCCTTGAAAACTCCTTAAAAATCACATGAAAAAGAAATATTTTTAGAATTAAACAATCTCTATAAGAATTTTGTATAAGTCTATAATTGATTTCTTTTTCTATCTTGGCCTTAACAAAGCTTCATATAATTATAGTGGATAAGAATCAGAATGTCCAGCTTTAAAAATATCCAAAGCCTAATTAACTTTTCATTATTCAATTTTCTTTTTGCACGACTTAAAAAAAAGGGGGGTCTGCTGTGTTCATTTTTAAACGCTCTGAAATATAATCTTTCCGGGGTTTTAGACTGTTCTGAAAATACCTAGTTCTGCCCATAATTTGTTCTTCCCTCCCCCTCTCACAAATATCCTGAATGACAGCTTAATGTGACAGCTTTCTTGCCACAATTCACCAAAGGGGAGTGGCAGGTAGGGTTCTCAGACAACAAATACCTAACAAAGCCATCATTCTGGGGAGTTACTTTCAATCTGTCAATCCAATCCATCAAGTGGAATGTGCTCCTCCATTCTCTTGTAAATGTGCTTATTTCAGACAAGGCAGAACTCCGGCAGCTGCCCTACAGAAGACTAAATGACCCAGCTCAAATGTCACCTCTGCTGCGAAGCCTTCTAAACTCCCCAAGGCAGAGTAAATTCCCCTCCTCTTTGCTCCCACAGCCCTTTGTTCATCCCTCCTTTACAATACTCTCATACTGTATTTTATTTGTACTTGTATCTGTCCTCCCCAGCACACCGTATCACCTACGGACACTTGCGAGCCAGCATGGTAGACTGGAAGACACAGGCTCTGGAATCACACCACCTGGGTTCAGATCCTGGCTGGAGATTATAAACCACAACCTCAGATACATATTTCCAATATAGTTGATGAGTGTGCATTTAAACATTTTGTGCCTCAGTTTTCTCAGCTTAAAATGGGAATAAAGAGTACTTCTCTCGTACAGCTGTTATGATGATCAAGTGAACTAACAAGTGTAAAGCCCTTAGCATGATGCCTGGCACACAATGAAGGGTTTGATAAATGTTAAAACAGGAAGCACAGTCCATATCGTCTCTCCTCCCCCGTGACTACAGCAGCACACCTGGAAATACAATAGGCACACAGTCAGTGTTCATAGTATAAACTTTGGCTAAGCAAGTTAATCAGCTAACAAAATGTCGCTAGTGAAAGTTAATACTCAAAGGCAATCAGTCCATGTCTTTCAATTTATTCAACATTTAAAAGTAGGTTACGTGCAAGGCACAAATATAAGGGAAGGGCTAAGAAGATACCCAGTGAGACTTGATTCCTGCCTTCAGAGAGCTTACAAACAATTCTGAGCATGAAGCATCTAGAAATACATGTCTACTGTTTTAATAGCTCATGTGATGCTTCCACAGTGTATATGACTACTGTGCATTTTCTCAACAGCATATTAAACGTTTAAATATTTTTAAAATGTACGTTCAACCAAAGTGTCTCATTTCGCTAAAGAAAAAGAAAGTAGGCCGGGCGCGGTGGCTCACGCCTGTAATCCTAGCACTCTGGGAGGCCGAGGCGGGCGGATCGTTCTGAGCTCAGGAGTTCGAGACCAGACTGAGCAAGAGCGAGACCCCGTCTCTACCAAAAAAATAGAAAGAAAATTAATTGGACAGCTAAAAACATATATAGAAAAAATTAGCCGGGCATGGTGGCGCATGCCTGTAGTCCCAGCTACTCGGGAGGCTGAGACAGTAGGATTGCTCCAGCCCAGGAGTTTGAGGTTGCTGTGAGCTAGGCTGACGCCACGGCACTCGCCCCAGGCAAGAGAGTGAGACTCTGTCTCAAAAAAAAAAAAAAATTAAAAAAAAAAAAAAGAAAAAGAAAGTAATAGGATTTTAAGTATGTTATATTTAATATACTTCAATGAACCTTATAATTCTCGTTAATGCTCCATGTTAATATACACCATGCAAAGCATTCCAGGTCTGTATCCTGTGGTTCTATGGTTACAATTATTGCTCTCTGTAGCGCTATAAGAGTCAAAACTACTTACGCATGAAATTAAAGAATTTGGGTCATGAACAAATGTATGACAAAATCATTTTATTTCCATAATGCTCTTTTCAAAGAGCTTACCGTTAAATACAGGATCACTGGCTTAAATGTAGCAATTCTAGTAAGACCTAGTTTAATAAAATCAGCACTAAATTAGAACCATTATTAAATTAAAATAAATTACCCAGAGTTTTAGTTGTTCTTTAGTTGAAAAGAATGTTATGGAAATGAGATGATTTTGCTACACATTTGTTCAACATCCAAATTCTTTTGTCATAAAACACTAATTTTTCATGAGAGGCTGAATTATGCATTAAAGCTACAAATACTTATTTTCATTTGAAAATGTTGGGCAGATTTCCTGCATTCCATTCTCTTTAGAGGAGTGTAATGGCATACTATCAGAAATGAGCTCTTGAAATAAACCACTGGAGCAAGCCCCCTGAGGGCAAGGCTACTGCCTTTCACTCCACTCTCACCGGATTAAGACTACCAACAAATGCCTTCTCTCTCTCTCGCTCACTGATATTCAAATTCAAATAACACAAGATTAAAACAATCTATGGTAATTTTTGTTTTTCTTATTTTTCCGGGAAGTATGCAAATGGTAGGGAAAAATCCAGTTGATAATATCTAATTGTCATAAGCTATGATAGTATCATAACTACCATAAGTTATCTGTAAATAATAAATTAAGCTACCAAAAGAACAAGCTGTCCATCAACACTGTCCAGATATTTATTGGCTGATGTAAAATAATCAATGCCTACTCAAATATAACAAATGAATTCTCACGACATCCCTGACCGTTTTTGAAAGGATAATATTGAATCTGTTGTAGTATCAGGATAATTAAAGGTTTTTTTTGTTTTTTTTTTTTTGTTGTTGTTGTTGTTGTTTTTTCTTTTGAGACAGAGTCTCACTCTGTTGCCTTGGCTAGAGTGAGTGCCGTGGCATTAGCCTAGCTCACAGCAACCTCAAACTCCTGGGCTCAAGCGATCCTACTGCCTCAGCCTCCCGAGTAGCTGGGACTACAGGCATGCACCACCATGCCCGGCTAATTTTTTCTATATATTTTTAGTTGTCTGATTAATTTCTTTCTATTTTTAGTAGAGACGGGGTCTCGCTCTTGCTCAGCCTGGTCTTGAACTCCTGAGCTCAAACAATCCGCCCGCCTCGGCCTCCCAGAGTGCTAGGATTATAGGCGTGAGCCACAGCGCCCGGCC
>RJWJ010021795.1:0-27519 GCA_004363605.1 Indri indri | reverse complement strand
CAGACTCAGCTGGAGGAAACCTTGGGAGGTGGCGTCCCCAGTGCAGACAGGGCACAATTAGGAGATGCCGGATTCCTCCCTGTGTTTCGGGCACTTCCGCACTCACTTGAAAGAGCGATTTCGTCTCCGTCCCAGCTTTCATTCCACCCCTGCAGTTCACAGCCATGGCGAGCCCTGAACACAATATGTCACAGTGACTTTGACATATTGACCTTGCCTAAGATATGGGGACCTGAGACTCTTTTTTCTAAATGTGGGGGAACGAGCCATGCTGCTGTGTACTGACATGGAATGAAAGGTCTTCAGAGGCTGTTAATAGGATTTCCTGAAAATCAAGGAATGAAGCTTGAGTTGACATGTTTACAATTCTCTTTATAGCTGATTTGAGTTTGCTCTGAAGAATGTAGATCCCAGAAAATTCTGTCTCATAACACCTGCTCACACAGGTGGAGAGAGAGGGGTGCCTCCTTTTCCCCCTGGCTCTGTAATTGAATTTCCAGGGCTTACCAGTCCCTAGGAGTCCGGGGGGAAAGGGGTGGACTATAATGTATGCTAATTATTGTGGTTACCATCCACCCATCTGTCAAATGATGCTGCGTGGTACCCGACAGGAAAGCTAGTGTTTACTTTCAGGAGTTTATGCCCATGAGTTTTTGTCTCAGACGTACCTAGTCTCAGAAAGCTCAGATGTTTATGTGCCCCTAGTTGACAAAACCCCACCAGATCCCAATGATAAGGCAAAGGAAGGAGCAAAAGAATGTGTTTTCTGAAAACACTTTGAGAGTCACCATTTGGTATCCAGCCAGAGACAAGACCCTCTAGGGATAAGTTCTGACCTGAGGGATAAAAATAGGAAATTGTCATAAATAGAGAGCAGTAGAGTGAATATTTCTGATCTAGAGGGAAAAAAAAATGAGAATTTAGAGTTCACGGCCTGAAGAGATTTGGGTTGATTTGCTAAATATTTGGCCTAGGACCCTTTTAGGATCACCGGTCAATATACCGGCTCTTCCCCCACAGACCCACCTTAGTCCCCGCTGACTCGGTGTGAGTGAGTCCTGGAGAGTTACTTAACAAATCACTCAAAACTGGGGAATGGGGAACTAGAGCCATGTGTCATCCTCACGATTTGCTATTTAGCCTCTGTGACACTTCTTTATTGTTGTTTGGTTTTATTTTGAATGTATATAAAGCAAGATTCACTTTTTTGTAAGGTACAGTTCTATGGGTTTTGATTAATGCTTAGAATCAGGTATCCACCACCACAGCCATGATAGAGAAAATTTGCGTCGCCTCACAAACTCCCTTGTGTTTCTCTTTTTGTCATCTCTCCTTGGCACCATCCACCCTTGGCAAGCACTGGTGTGTTTTCCATTGCTATAGTTTTTTCTTTGAAGAATGTCACATAAACGGAACCATACATATGTAGACTTTTAAGTCAAGCTTCTTTTACCTGGCATGCAATGCCTTTGACCTTCACCCATGTTGTTGCATGTATCAATAGTTGTTCCTTTTTATTGCTGAGCAGTATTCCATTGCATGGATGTACCACACTGTCTACCCATTTTTCAGTTGAGAGATAGTCTCTAGTTTTTAGAGATTATGAAAAAAAAATACTATAAATTCCTGTCAGGGTTTTTTTGTGAACATAAGTTTTCATTTCTTTTCGATAAATATCTACAATGAGACGTGTTGGGTCAAAAGGCGAATGTATGTTTAACACTATAAGAAACTGCCAAAATGTTTTCCAACATAAACGGGACTGTATTATTCTATATTCCCACCAGCAATGAATGAGTGTTTCAAATGCTCCACACCTTGTAAATGTCAGGGTTTTCTCCCCACCATTTTATTAAGTGTGGACTAGTAACTCATTGTGGTTTTAATTTGCGTTTGTCTTATCACTAATGATGCTGAGTGGCTTTTCATGTGTTTATTTGCATCCTTATATTTTCTCTAGTGAAATATTTGTTCAAATATTTTGCCCATTTCCTAATTGAATTGTTTACTTTCTTACCATTGGGTTTTGAAAGTTCTGTAGACATTTTTCATTTAAGGTCTTTATCAAATAGGAATTTTGCAAATATTTTCTTAATCTGTGGCTTACCTTTTAGATCTCTTAACTTTTCTTTTGGAGAGAAGTCCAGTTAATTTTGGTGAAGTGCAATTTATACATTTTTAAATTATTTTAGGAATCATGCTTTTGGTGTCATACCTAAGAAATCATTGCATAACTCAAGGTCACAGAGATTTTCTCCTGTGATTTTTTTTTCTAGAAATGTTGTGATATGAGGTTTCATATTCAAATCTATGATCCATTTTGAGTTAATTTTTATATAGGGTGCAAGATATGGATGAAGACTCAATTTATTTTGCATATTCCAGCATAATTTGTTGAAAAACTATCCTGTCTCTAATTGCCTTTTCACCTTTAAAAATCAATCAGCCATAATGTGTAGAAAAAGCACAGTTGACTGTTTTTTGGAGGGAGCTGAAATGATTCTGTATGGTGCTGAAATGGTGAATACATGACACTATGTTTTTGTCAAAAACCCACAGAATTTTAACGCACAAAGCATGATCCCTAATTTATGCAAATTGAAAATAAAGCATGTAAGAGATCAGGGGATTCCAAGATGGGATACAGACTGCGACAAATAAATCTAACTGTATTATGAACATATAAAACAAACTCCCTGAACGAGCTGGGAAAAAAGGTGCTGATCCAAGTAAATTCAGAAATGAGTGGGGTCTGTAACACAAAAGGCAAAAAGAATTTCACATTAGCACTCCAGTTGGTAAAGGTGTTTCCCACAGGGGTAGGAGTTAACACTTCGGAAACCACTACGCATATCTGGAATCGAATGATTAGGTAAATGAAGGGCAGATGGGTTTCTCATTGTTGGAGTGGGAGGTTACAGAAAAGCAAGAGAAAAGACTAGAATGATCCATGTGGTGATAGGTTAGAATTGGAGCCACCAGCATGAACTCATGTTTAGCTGAATACAGATATAGACGGTTACATATAGAAATATTTACAGACACGTGTATATGCACAGATGAGGATATACACGCACATCCCCTTGCTCTGTCTGCTGAAAGGGCCTGGAATCAACAATGTCCTCGCAGCAACGAGCACATCTAGTGCCCAGAAGTTGGTTTCTAATCCCGTTCTCTTAATCAAAGGACCCAGGGCTTCTTGGGAAAATGATCAATTCTAGGACTGGAACAGGAAATACACAAACGAGCCTGCAAGAGTCTTGTGAAGCCATAAAGTAAGGACATACTCCAATTAAAAAAAACAAAGACAAAACCCCATATTGACGAAGTCAGAGACAGAGGAGCCAACTGAAAGAACTAAAGCACTCCTTAGCCAAAGCTAAAAAATGTAAGCAAAAAAGTCATCCTGGATCACAACCTAAAATATAAAATCAGTATGCATGATATATGCCAGCATAAATAAGGGATTGAAAAAGCTAATACATCAGGAAGAACAGGCACATCTGTGCAGAAGAATTCTAAAGAATTTGTTTGCCCTTAAGAAGGTAAAACTTAACTCCCCACATCTTAAGTGTGAGCTGAACAGAGTGGGACTTTCTTTTGAAGAGTACACTATGGAAAGGAGAAAAAAAAAAAGAGTCATTTTACAGTGGAGAAACCTTACAAATACCATCCCAGCCAGGTGATCAAGGTTAACAGCAACAGTGATGAGTTACGTTGATAGTATGCACCCCAGATGTGATGTGAGAAGAAGTGCACTTCCCCTCTTGGGTCTTCCTTCCAGGACGTAATAAATCCAGTCAATTTGTGAGAAAAACATCGCATGAATCCAGTGGAGGGATATTCTAAAAAATACCTGGCAAGTATGCTCTGGAACAATCGGGGTTCTCGAACACAAGGAAAATCTGAGAAACTGTCATAGCCAAGAAGAGCCTAAGGAGATATGAGGCTAAATAAAATGTAGGATCCTGAAACAAATTTCTAGTTTAGCCTATAGCGTAGGCTATATGGGAACGTCCTATACTATTTTTGCAAATTTCTATAAATCTAAATCTAGTCTAAAACACAAAGTCTATTTTAAAAGTGAAAAAAAAAATTACAAGCTTTCTACCCCAATCGTAAACATGAGATTCCAAAGGGGGCTTCATTTTCCCTCAGCAATCTAAAATTTCTGAAGTTATTCATTTGGAAAGATTATGAGGCCATTTTCCACGGGCTGGAAGGGGTGGTGGTGTGCGCTCCTCCTGTATAACCTCAGTGCTCAGAGCAAAGATAGTCACTTTATTTATTATTTTTTTGCTATTCCTTCCTTTGAGAGGCAGAATCTCCTCTCGTCTTGAATCTGCATTATCCTTAATGACTTGGTTGACCCATAGAATGTGGCAAAAGTAACATGCTAGATCTTTTGAGGACAAGGTTTGTTAAAGCCTTGCAGCTTCTGCTAGAATCCCTTAGAATAGACGGTCTAAGTACATTCATTTAGGGAATTGAATCTCCTTGCTGTGAGAAGCCCAAGACCCGTGGTGAGACCAGGTGTAAGTGCTTGGTCAATAGTTTTAGTCAAGCTCCCCACCATAGCCAGCAATTCCAGACACCTTTCTGAGCCACCTGGGACCCCCATCTCAATTGAGGGATCAATCTAAGAGATAATCCCATCCTAGTCACCATCTAATGGCAACTGTGTGTGAGAATCTGGGTGGGAACTGCCCAGCTGAGGCCAGTCCATTCCCAGAACCGTGAAGATTCATAATAAACGGCTGTTTTCGAGGCACTGAGGTTTGGGATGATTTATTACATAGCAATAGATATCCAAAACACTCTACTAAATGCTGCAGCTTCAAACCAAATTTTCTAAGAGCATTTCATGTACGAACAAACAAGTACAGAAAAGCAAACATTTACTATGTGCCTCCTATTTGCAAGGCATGGTTCACAACCTGTAACTCCAAGCCTTAGTGCTATCAACTACAAAAAGAAAACATCTTTCAAGTAACCATTGTGAAATATTTCAAAGGAGCCACCAGTAGTAAGATTTATGTCTTCTTTTTAAAGATTATGTCTTCTTTCAGAAGACTATGTCTTCTTTTAAAAGAGTACCCACTACTTCTTCTCAATTAGATCATTCTGAAATGCGGTGAAAATGGAAAAACGTTGCTTAATAAAAATGATTTTATAGATAACTGCTCTTTCTTGTAAATTGCTTTCTTTTTTCAATGAGAGAAATAAAATCATACGAAATGTATGCCAGTAACCCAAAAGAAGAGGTGAGATGATCTGTGGACACGACCTTGGGAAGGAGCGGTGAAGCAGCAAGGAGGCGAGTTTCTTGACTCTGTCCCAGGCGAACCCAGAGCCAGGCGTTAAGGGAAGCATGCAGGACAGAGATTAAAAATTCCCGTCACTGGAGTAGATGCCCAGATCCGCCTCTCACCAGATTTGTGACCTAAGGGCTGTAAGCTGTCAGAGAACCATTTGTAAAATGCAAGTGTAATAGCACTTGCCTTAGAGACTTGCTGGGGGTTAAAATGTGATTAAGCTTTTCAAGTGCTTAGCATAGTCTGCTATGTACTCAGCAGCAGTAAACATCGGCTTCTAATTTTAATAATAAGTTGCAAACAAGATGACCTTGAATCTGTCCATCAGGCTCTGTGTCCAGGCTTCTCCTATCCCCTTCTCTTCAGGAAAGACACCAGTGCCCACAGATGCAATTTCAGTTCATGGAGAATAAGAATAATTCCTCTGACCCCTCTGCTTTCAGAAACCATAATCCTGGTTAGAGCAGTGAGTAGGATAAACACCTGTAGGCCTCTGTGATACTGGACAAGTTATTTAACCCATCTGTGTTTTGCTTTTCTCCTCTGTTAAATAGAGGCACTATAGCACCTATCATATAAGGCAAATATTAGGATCAAATAAGATAATATCCATAAAGGGCCTGAAGCAGTGTCTGGCACATAGAAAGCATTCACTTTGTCATTATTATGTTTTGACAGTTTGTATCAGTGTAAGAAATTCGCCTTAGGTATGTAATTAGTAACCTGGTGTCCTAATATTTTTTCCACTGGTTTTTTCCTTAATCATTTGTTCTTTCAGAAAGTGGACGTGAGTGTAAGAAGATGAAAACACTATTAACATGGTAACAGAGGGCACTGGAGTTATCTAAGAGGGAATATTGCTTTATTTGTAAAGTTATTTTAAAAACCACATGGAGTGATGGGTGAAATATTGAGAACTTGGCTAACAGGTCTCAAAACATCGGAAGAGATGGTTAATGCTTCACTTAAGAGATTATAAAGAATTTCCCTAAAAGGGAAGAGATGAGAAATCAGAAGGTCCAGGGAGGGAAGGAAGAACAAAAACGTGATTGTCTGATGGTGTAGGTGCCTCTGTGGGATGGGACCAGTATGGGGCAGATGAGGGTGTTCTGAGAAAAAGCATATTTGCTTGTAAGTGGTTTGCTTTGTTGAAAGCTCCTCCTCTTCCCATCAACCCCGCCCCTGTCACGGGAAAGTCTGTTTTACTCATGCATATGGAGGACCTGTGGGAGTTTTTATGTATGGACATTAAGAAAGTGAATCTCCTGGGTGGGATGATGGGTTGTGGGCAAAAAAATAGCACATACATAGAAATAGGAATTCCAGAGGTGGGGGAATCACTCTGCCTCACTCCTTCCCCAGTGCAGGATGTATAGAAAATGCTGACAGTCTTCAGAATGTCCACAAGGCACAGGGAGGAAGACTCTTGCCATTGTGAACTCGCTATTTTGTCTCTGTGTCCAGACTAGGAACTGGCATATTTTTAAAAAATGAGTGAAGGAGTGAAGGAATGAATGAGATCACAGCTGACATCAGGCATTATATATGCAAGGAGTACTTACTTGCAAATTGTTTAGGCATCATTCATGGTTCCCTGGTTGGTCTCTGTAGCCGAATGAGAGTGCGAGTGGATTGAAACAGACGATTGTACATGCACTGTACCCAATTATTATTCATTTAACGTACTATTCTTTAAATATTCACTATCTACTATGTACTGTTCCAGGTAGACAATGTCTCTGCTTTTGTGGATCTTTCATGTCGGCAGATGAAGCAGAACATAAGCGTATAACACACAAAATTATTTCATGTAGCACTATCTATGAAGGACATTAAACACTGATTAGGGAGGGTCTTGGCAGGCAGCTGTACAGGAAAGCCACTTAGCAAAGGTGGTCACAGAATTCCTCTCTGAAAAGACTTTTGGGTTGAAGTATGAATGATGAGAAAGAATTAGACATAACATAATTTGAGGGCAAAGCCTTCCATACAGAGCACTGGGATAAGGTTGAGGTCGACGGAATACAAGCAAGATGAGTGTACTGGGTGGAGGGGGAGACGGTTGAATGAGATGTGGAAAAGAGAGGTCAGTAAAGATGTGGATTTTATTCTGTGGGCAATGAAAAGCCTTTGGAGGGTTCTAAACATGGGAGGGACATGGTCTCATTATAAGAGTGTTTGTTTTATGATAAACAATGTCTGTGTCCTCTATTATCTCATTTGACCATCACCACAAACCTCATCTCTACGTGTTAGCGCTTTGTCTTTCAGGGGTGTAACTGGTGCTCAGAGAGAACATTTGCTCTATCTGAGATTGTTTGGGTGAAAGGGAAAATTGAGGCTTTTGCAGGATGGCCAGCAAGAACTGGCTGCCTTTCCACCGGAGCTCTCTTTGTTTAATAATTGATGGAAGGGAAAGGGGACCTTTCTACAATCGCTGCTGAAAGGCACAATGTGGCAGAGTGATTTTTTTCAATATGCTTTGCAAAGTAAGCTAAAACTCATCTTTCAGGTAAGTGTGAGTATAATGCTTTTCAAAATTTTCCTCCCGTCTTTTACCCACCACGTCTCTGCTGAGTCTGCATATGCACCGTCCACGCCGACCTCTAAGGCATTAGCTGATGATCTGCATCCTGGGGAAGAGGGTCACGCTGGAGATTAGGGCTGAGGGAATGCTGAGGGGAGGCAGGAGATTAGGATAAGGGGGCGATGCTCACAGCGGGTCTCGGACAGCCTGACTCAACGACAACAGAGCTGTGCGTAAAGGATTTGGTGATGCTGAGCTTTTTGTGAAATCAAGCTATATACCTTGATGAAACATCTACTGGTTTTTAGAGCAGTACAAATCAATATTTTTCAAGTTAGTTTCAATATGACTGATTTATATTTTTTGGTTTATGTAAACTTCACTTCTGCGACAATATAGTGTTTGTGTTTTAAATATTACATTTGTGCTGTTTATGGAATTTTTAATGTAATGCTCCGAATCATATACGAACCTCTGCAAAGAAGCCTTTACCTAATTTGTTTTATAAAGCATAGTTGGTCTTCCTCGTAATTCAGGGTTTCATAATTTATTCCAAAACATATATTGAAAGCAAACATAATAAAAACACTCTTCAAAGCATGGTAGTATTAAAACACTAAGGATATTTTGGTTTAAAAAATTAACTAAATACAACAGTAGGTCTAAATAAGATCGGGAGAAGATCTTGTGCCCTCTTGTTCTTACCTCCTTCTCCTCCTGGGCAATCTTATTTCATTCAGTTTTTAATGAGCAAATATTTGTTAAGTTTCTTTTAGACACAAAGCAATATGTTAGGTGGTATGTAAACACTGGTGAGTAAAACAGACAGTGATCCTATGGGGACAAAGGGCAGTACGAGGCAATAAACACAAAGACTTATAAATAAATAAATGACTATACCATTGTAAGTTGCAGTGAGTACTAAATGCAGTGAAAGAAAATAGCAATACTAGAATGAGGGGATAGCATACACTGTTGCCTCCCACATATCCAATTTCCCTTTTTTCTTTAGCAGTAACACTACAGTTGTTTTTGTTGTTGTTGTTGGGGAGGGCTGGAGGTGGTAGTAGTGACATTATGCCATCCTTAAAAGAACTGCATTTCCCAGATCCTTTTCAGTGGGCATGTTCCAAAACACAGATCTGACCAATGAGAAAGAGACGGAGACATTGCTTCCTAAGGGGACTCTGCCCCAGTCAAATTTTCAGTTACCCTTTGGCAAATGCAATTCCTAATTAAGGGTGGGGAGTGAGTACTGAAAGCTCACTTAGAAAAAGAGGTGGAAGGATTGGAGTAGAATTAAGCATAAACGTACCAACAGGTATCTGAAGTTATTTGGCTATGTCTACAGACAAATGCTTAAACAAAATAAACTGAAATTTAAAAACATGCACGCACAATCCCCACATGTTTAGTTTTTTTTTTTTTTAAAAAGGGGTATTTGGCACACGTCCATATTCACACAATATTCTCCCTTCACTCCTGCAGGCCTACACATTTAACGAGCAGAATAGACATAGCCATTCCTTAGGCTATGGTTTCATTTCCACCTTGGACTAAAATAGCCGTTCTCAGCTTTGGTTTGCAATATTAGAGATCTGGGGGCCTTTGAAATAATACTCAGCTCCAGGCCTCACCCAAGACCAAATGAACCTTAGACATTCCGATTCAGTAATTCCCTGGGAGGAGCCTGAGCATCGGTAGTGTTAAGAAACCCCTCAGGTCATTCCAATATACAGCCAGTATTGAGCACCACTGACCTCAAAGAATAAACTTAAATCTGGCCGTCCACATGCCTGAACCACCTGAACAGAAAGTACAATAAAGTGCATAACGTAGTAGCTAAGAACTTGCTCTATTTCTTCAGAAAGAAAATCTCCATTCAAGTTTTAACTTCACCAGCTAATGACTGGGTGATCATGAGCAAATTATCCAATCTGCTAAGCCTCTGTTTTCTCATTGAAGACTAAATAAAATAATAGACGCCATGCACTTACCAAGATAACATGAGTATTATTTGTGGAAAGTTATGCTAGCTGGATTCCCAATCACTATTTGCAAGTTAGCAGGGATCCAAATACTAAGAACATGTGATATGATTAAGATCCGTGTAAGTACGATGAAATTTCTACATCTAACACAATCGCCCGAAAAAGATTGAATTTTCATGATTTAGAAGATATTTGGGGGATGAATCCACTTAAAATGTAGACACTGTTGCATGCAAACACTCACTTTTTGAGTCCCATGGAGACACTCTAAGAGAACAGCACCCAGGGCATGTGAAACCGAACCCAGTGAGAAATCTTTGTAAATAAATGCATTTGGAGAAGAGAAGTCAGATTTACTAAGATGCTATTGAAAAATAAAAACAAATTTTAAAGATGGTGATTTCAAATATGAGGCTCCAATAAAAAAGAAATTGCTAGGGCAGGCCCACCTAGCTGCAGGCCCTGATTTGCAAACTAGTTGCTGTTTGCAGGACAAATCTGTGTAGCAGCTCCGCAGTGGGCGGTGGGCGGCAGGGAGGATGTTATTTACCGAAACATGGGTGACAGTTTTTCAGAGCAACCCCAGGGAAGCCAGAAAGTAACAGTTTCTTCATTATGATAATAGTATCATAGTCTTAGAGTCAGAACAAATGCTTAAGATCATCTACCCTCACCTGTTTATTTTAAAGATTTAAAATCTATAGTCCATATGTTGAATGTGTTGGTTATCACATTCTAGGTAGTTGACAGAGGGCAATTGCAAGCCCCTAAGTTCGCTAAAGTCAATTCTAGCCCTTTATGTTCCTCTTAGGGCTGTGCCAGCTGATATGAAAGCTATGTGTGGCTTTTGAGCTCTTCAAATGTGCCTAGTTCGAGCCGAGATGTGCTGTAAGTATAACATACGCATCAGATTTCAAAGACTTAGCATGAAAAAAAAAAGCATGATGTCACCAATTCTTATGCCAATTACATATTAGAATGATTATATTTGGGATATATTAGGTTAAGCAAAATGTGTTATTAAAATTAATTTCTTCTTTTTCCTTTTATAAATGTGGCTACTGGAAAATCTAAAATGACCTCTGTGGTTTACATTGTATTTCTCCTGGACAGTGCTAACTCAGATTTCCTCTGCCAAGGTAAGTTAAGGAACCAGAAACACAAAAAGATTCACAATCATTTAAATGTTACAAGGACCTTGTCAGAAATAAAGGGAGGAAGAGGTCATGGAATAAGGGAGACACTGATTGGTGTAGTCAGATATGAAATGCTACATGTGTTTTTCAAAGGACTGCTTACTCATCTCGGAGAAACGTGAACAAGTCACACAAGGAAGGAAATGGGAACGTCTCATTCAGGTTAACAGGGACAAAGCTAATCAACACTTAAGGGCTACCAGCAGTTCTCCTTTCAAAGTGTCTTTCATGTTCCATAGGAAAAAAGGCCTGTTACATATATGTCATACCCTTTGAATCACATGCTTCTTACAATCATTGACAAATAGGTTGCAATATAGTTCAAGAACATAGGCAAAATTTTAGTAAAGATAAGTTATTTTTGCCTGACACATGACCAACAAAAGTATGTTTTTTTTTCCTTTTTTAATTGTCTTAAATTATCACACAGTAAATTTAACTTTTGTGTATCTTATAACACACAGGGTTGAAGTAAATAGCAGTAGATTCAGTAAATTTGATACCATGGATTGCACCATGCATTGTTCAACACAGAGGTTCTTGTTGGGTATGTGTTTATCCAACTTGTTTTCATTTCTGATGGAGATTTATTTCTGTCAGGTTTAAGATGAAAATGGAAACTTCTACCATTATTCATTTTGCATAGCAATAAATAAGCTTCATTACCAGTGGAAGCTTTAATTTCTTTGTGGAAACGCATTCCTTGCTGATTAATTCCATCTTTCCTTCATTTTTAAACTGCGAAAGATTTGCTTCAAAACCCAAAGATTAGGTATATTTCATTCTTTATTGAGCAAGTAACAAAAGAAAATACATTCATATTATTCAGGAAGCAATCATGAAGATACTTTATAGCTCATTTATATCAATATCAAACTAATTCAATGACAAGTCAAACATCATGCCCTTTAATCATGGAAAACTGTAAGGTATTTTGGCTGAATAAATTAAGGGCAATTAACTAAAAAATGAGCTACACACATGAAGCTCATTATTTTTAGGTTGAGGGATCCTTTCAATTTACTGGGATTGTTTTCTTTGATGTGCCAGATGCCTGTTTTGCCCAACAAAAATCAAAACACTCCAAAGCATAAAAGTATGTACCCCATGTGTTTTATAAACTGGATTTGATAACTAACATTGGACATTAACATTTGCATCTACTATTCCTTGATGAAAAATAACTATTCTTTATCCAAAGGAAAGAGTCAAGTTTAGAACTCTAGAAATATCCAAAATAATAAAATAAACACAAGTTGAATTCAATTGTATAATTCATGCTGGAAAACCAGCTAAGATTAGGAAGAAAGATGTTGGACATTGGCCACAAGTTGTTAAAAGGCACAAGCAAACCCCATGTGGGTTGTCCTTTCTCAATATGGACAAGACAAAGAGAAATATGTTTTGCACATATGCTTGCTTTGAGCAGAAATATTTGTGAACATGCATAATTTTTCAGAAACTTTTCATTAAATATGTAAATATTTGATAACACTGTCTTAGTGTTCTAATGGTTCTATCGATGACACTTTTAATGCTGGGTTTTAACACAGTAACTGCCACGTGAGTTGTATTTAACTCACCCTAGTTTTGAGTCCAGGGCCTCATGAAGCATATGTAACTCATAGGTTTCTTTACCTTGGGAGCCATGTAAACTATTTTTCAAGTTGCATATAACTCACAACAAAAACAATAAAAAAAAGTGTCATTAAATTAGAAAGGATCATTTTGTTTTTCAAGTTTTTATTCTATTTTCATAATAAAACACTGTGGTCCTAAGGGGAAAAAAATTTTTTCTGATGTGGCAGTCAATGTGTTAAGGTGCCCATGTTAAAAGAAATTTAGGCAATTATAATATTATTATTTTTTTTTTTTTTTGCCAACAGATAACAATGAATGGAATCAATAGCGTGGATCCAAAACAGTGGGTGAATATTAAAAGAAGTTGGGTTCTAGGATGCATCACACTCTCACTCATGTTTATTAGTTTAGTGTTATGTATAATGTGTTGTCATTAAACATCTTGTAAGGCCACATTAAAGAGTTCTCATTTTTAGAGAATGCAGCAACCTCAAAAGATGGAAACCTCAAAAACACACTGGGTGGCTGAAATGAATTTGCTCTGGACTAAAATTTTCCAAAAATAGTCACTGATCATCTGTTTCCATTGTAGGTGATCAGGATGTAGTGGTGATTAAAATATAAACCCTGCTTTCGTTATATCCAAAAGGTACAACCAATACAATTATAAATAAACATACTGAGGATATTATGCTAAGGACCTCTAAGTAAATAAAGCAGAAATGACATGGAGGGGGTGGGACAGGGGCAACGTAAGCCACAGGGACAGCCCCTCTCAGGAGGGCATTTTGTTTTTTCTTAACAGTTTATTTTGAAGGTAAATTTACAAAAAAGTTGAAAAAATGGTATAATGATCTCCCATATTCCCTTCACTTGGTTTAACTAACTGCTAACACTTTTTCCTATTTACTGTATGTCTCTATCTTAATTTTGTTCTGAATTGATTAACAGTTATGAGCACCTTTATCCTTCACTCCTAAACACTTCAGCAGGTATTTCCTAAGAGCAATGCCATTCCGAACACCACCATGGCACAGTATCATATTTCAGGCATTTAACATTGACACAAAACTAGAATCTAAAATACCATCCATAGTTCAAATTTGCCCTTCACCTGGAACTGTCCTTTTTAACATAAGGAAGTGAATCTGACTAATAACTAAATGTTGAGGAGGACACAGCCACATAAGAGGGGTTTGTGGGAATCACAACAGACAGAACCAAAGAGCCAAGACATCTATGTAATATTTGTGCATAAACTTTATTTTAAAAAGGACAGAACTAGCCTATACTCTTGGGGTTATAGTATTAATAAATAAAATGTGTTTAAAATATGCTAATTAAAATTTTTAGTTTTATATAAAATTCTATGTAATAAGCCTCATAACAATTGGTAGAGGTATTGTTTCGATTTGGTGTGCATCGATTTCATCCATGCACGCTTTGCCTGATCCTTGGTATTGTCAACTGAAGCATTCTTCCATGTAGCTCCGTGTGTGAGATTTAGGAAACTCACTGCCTGCAGAATTTCAAATATGGATATGAGGCATTTGGAAGCAATTTCTGATAAGAGAGTACCGTAAATTGCTACCCTAAGGTACATTGTGCACATTACCCAACCAAATGTTTTTCTTTAAACAAGATTCATAGGGAGGAGGGATGTATTAGCTACAAAACTTAATGGACAAAGGTGCCATTACTTAATAGGACTATTTATATGAAAAATGAACATTTAATGTATACATGTAGATAATGCACTCCCTCTTATCTGTTTACACAGAACATTCTTATTATAATTAATCTGGTGGTCCCTTTTTGCTCATTCCATCTGCTTGAGAACTGTGTCTGGATTAATAAAGAGTATATTTCCCAAAATGAGCATAGACAGAAGGCAAACTGGCTCTCTCCCAAGGACAAAGGCAATCCCTCTAGGACTTCCAGAAGGACCAAAGGTCAGGTGGCCCTCATTGGGACCATAGAAAGTTTGTAACACCCTTTGTGTCCAGTAGAGGAACAGCCTGAATGTCTGATTCTTTCTAACCTTTGAAAATCATAAAATAAATCCAAAGCATTATAGACCATCTGGTACTTACAACGCAATGTCTACAGATAAGTCTGAGCAAAGGGCAGACGTATTACCCCCACTGGGGCAGCGTTTCGGGTAAATTCATTCTATTTCGCTTGCCTGATCATAACCAAGAATATCACGAAAAACTCCTCCATTGATACAGTCCTTTTTCTTCACTTTTGAATTCATCACGACTCTTAATTAACATATAGATTTTATATTTTTAAAAAATTACCAAAATAAAAGTAAGGGTGATGGCAAACCTAAGTAAGAAAATATCACATACACATTTTTGTCTTATTATTGCAACATCATAAAAACTTAAAATCTTCCCCCAAAGACCAACGAGAATAGAATGAATAGGCCAGGCATGGCCTGTATTCCTAGCACTCTGGGAGGCTGAGGCAGGAGGATCACTTGAACTCAGGAGTTCCAGACCAGCTGAACCCAGAGTGAGACCCCATCTCTACTAAAAATAGAAAAAATCAGCCAGGCATGGTGTTGCATGCCTATAGTCCCAGCTACTCGGGAGGCTGAGGCAGAAGGATTGCTTGAGCCCAGGAGTTTAAGGTTGCTGTGAGCTAGGCTGACACCATGACTCTCTAGCCAGGGTAACAGAGCGAGACTCTGTCTCAAAAAAAGAAAGAATAGAATGATTAAACAAATTAACTTAGTAAACATTAACTAGATTGGCCACATTAGAAAGGAACGAGGATGATAATACATACTTATGCCAAAAGAGAGCCAACCATGATTGATGGGGGAGAGGGGGAAAGAGTACAACAAAACAAAACAAAAACCAGACATCCGACTGCAGAATTATCCTTAAGAGTAGTGCTTTTTAAAAAAGAAAACAAGCACTGTGTGTGCTTTTGTGTTTATGTATGTGTGTGCCATTGGATTTGCATGCGTGTGTGTGTGCATGTGTGTGTGTGTGCATGTGTGTGTGTGTACAGATGAAGGAGGTTGGGGCAGATACTGGCCAAATTGTTTGCTGTAGCTTCCTGTGAGAAGTGGCCTTAAGACCCAACAGTGACACGGAAAAGGATACCCTTTTACGTTTATATGTTATTTTTTAAAAAAAATATGGAGTCTGTATATTGTCATTTAGAAAATAACAAGCATATAATCACAAGGTGGTAGAAAGAAGTGGCAGCTTAGCAAGTGTCCATTCTAGCCCCATATTCTTTGAACATATCCCTTATTAAACAGGCAGTGAAAACTGAATCTAGACCAAGCTCCCCAAATAAAAAAAGATAATTTGGCCAATTATTCACCTACTTTAAACAAAACAAAATAAAAACAACATAATTCTATGACCAACCTACTTTTCTCTTAAACATTTGGATGTTTTAGCACAGAGAATTTTGGATGATTTAAATGCTTCACTTTCATGTTATAGACATCACATTCATTGAAATACTAGGTTTAAGTTATTCTGGGTCAGGTTTTCGTAAATCATCATTTATCAATGGTAATGCAAGAACAGGTTCAAAACTTCTTTTAAAGCAGATTTTCATGGAAGTAATTTCAGGTTAAAAGCTAGAGTATGCTATCATTTTTGGGTGATTAGAGAGTAAAGAGATGTAAAGACATTGGCTAGTTATGACTATCATATTCATTTTTGTGCCTTTTTTCTGTGTAAACTTATGTAGTTAAATACGACTTTTTATTTTGCCTTCTGTTGCCTCTCTGTTGTTTTCCAAAGCTTAGAACAGGAGAAAAGAAGTCAAATTTTCTCCTATTCTGAGTAAAGATTCTGCTAACTGTGCCAAGAGATCATGACTCTGGAGGTTCTGCCAGAAGCAGCCTGTGGCTCACTGGCCAGCTGCATGAAAGGCCGGTAGAATGCGTTATTTGGGGGAAGCCATAGCTGTGCTGTGTATTTCACAAGTGCACTCCACAATGGGGAAATAAAATAAGGTACTTCTTTCTTACCATTAGCCAACTGAGAGGGAGATTTTTAAGGGGACCATTTTGAGAACTAGACCCATGTCATCCTTAAGTCTGGGGAGCACAGGAATTGGTGTCTGTTGCTCAATGGAAGAAATCTAAAGAGGACAGAGAGAGAGTGAGAGAGAGAGCGAGAGAGAGAGCGAGCGAGCAAGCTGCATTGCGAGCTGACTTTGCCTTACTGAAGTGTAGAGCAAGAGTGTGTGCTTCCCATGGGCCAGACGTTGCCACGTCTGAACGGAGGTGTCCTAAGGCCTATCTTAGAAGAGACCCACCCAAGAGGACCCATGGATCTTGTGATGTTTTCAGAGAGAGAGCCCATTGAAAGTCCGGTTGCTGAGAGAGAGGGCATTGCTGTTGTCAAGGGAACATATTCGGACACTCCAGAAGGACCCCTCGAAGAGACTCAAGAACGTTCCCCATGAGCCAGAAATTGTCCCTCCACTATGCTGAGATGGTCCAAAGCCAGATTACAAAGCTTCCACTCTGGAAAGACTTTTATTTTCTTTCTCGCTCCTCTCTGTCCCCTGCATCCAACCCTACAGAAACTGTGGTAGCAGCTGGTGAGGAGAAAGGGACACTGAAGGGGAAGGAAGACAGTGGAGCGCGAGAGAGAAGCAGCGAAATAGCTGAAGACCTGGTGAACTAGCACAGCGTGGAGGGATCTTTTTATTTACCAAAAAGACTTTTCTTCCAACTGAAAGACTGTGGGGAAACTGAGTTTTGCTAAAGACCATTCAGGATAGAAGAAGAGCAGCACAGAGAAGGAGTTTGAAGAAGCAGAGGGAAAAGGAATAACATTATTTTCTGTTCACACTCTGCCAAGTCCAGCTTTTCAATCCACAAGTTATATAGTACTGCTTTAAATGAGTTTCTAACACTGATTTAATTTTTTGATTCTCCTTCGTACATTTATACAAATTATGAGGAGAATCTTCATTTCTTCAAAGTATTGTGAAATCTTTCAGAAAGATGTCTTCTGCCTCCTTTGGTGAACAATAGCACAGCCTCAACGAAGGAATCTCTGCTACAAGGAAAAGTCACGTTAGGGGTGGGACTGCATCAGAGATTCGGGGCTCTATTAAACCCATAATTCCTGCCACTAAGAATAGGAACTATGTGTGAACATCAAAAGGGAAACGATTTCTGCCTCTCATGCCATCATTTGCTATTAAGAGATTCTGGACTTTAATCATAAGCCTTGAAAAGAGGCCGTCATACCGTTCAGAAAGAGCAGCTTCGGTCCGGGCCATTCAAAAAAGTGTTAGAAATGGTACTTGCTTTGTTTGAAACAATCCAATAAAAAAGCCTCCAATTAGCAAACATTCCATTTTCCATTTTAGTATAGGTATTTTTGGCCACGTATATTTCTCCGCAAATAAGCCATGTACATAAATGTCAGAGATTGCAAGCTCACGGCCCAGGGATCACTGTGTTTGCCAGCATGGTGTTTTGGTTTGGTTTGGTTTTATTACTCACATTGTTTTTGTTGTTTTCCAACAGTTTTATTGAGGTATAATTAACATTCAATGCCAGACATATTTTTAACACATTAACTGCCATGAGAATTGTATTTAACTCACTCTAGTTTTTGACCCCAGGGCCATGTGAAGCATATGTAAAATCTTACTTGTTGACGTTCTTATCGTTACAATTAATACTGACAATTTAGTTCTAAAAATGTGGATTAAATGAATAGAAGTCAATAAATTTCATTTTTCTATTTATGTTTACTTTTAAATTACACTCAATGTTTTTATTCTATTTTTATAATAAAACCCTGTGGCCCCAAGGAAAAGATCCTGGGTTTTTTTTTGTGTATGGCAATGTGTTAAAGTACAATTTGGTAGAATTTTACATATGGATACACCTGAAAAACCATCACTATAATCGGGAGAGTGAACATATCCGTCACCCCCAAATGTATCCTCGTGCCCCTGTGTCCCCTTCTCCTGTCCCGCTGCCCTACTCCCATCCCTATGCAACCCCCGATCTGCTTTTTGTCACATAGGTTAGTTTTCATGTTCTAGAATTTTATATAAGTTGAGTCACGCAGAATATACCCTTTTTGTTTGTCTTCTTTCACAGAGCATAATTGTTTTGACATTTATCATGTTATAGCAGGTATTAACAGTTCATTTCTTTTTATTGCTGAGTAGTATTTCATTGTATGGATATACCACAATTTGTTTACCACATCTATTGAGAGATACGGTAAATACCTAGGAGTGGAAAGGCTAGATCATATGGTAGGTGTACATTTAGGTTTTTAAGAAGTTGCTACCCTGTGTTTTTGAAATGGTTATAACTTTTTAATTTTCAATCATCGTTTTATTAGTGTTCTAACTCCTTCATATACTTACCATTGCGAAAGACTCGTATTGTCATTCTATTAAATTAAAACCATTTTAATAGTTTGTAATAACACTCAATGGGATTTTAATTTGCATTTCCCTAATGACTAATAATGTTGAACATCTTTTGATGTGCTAATTTACCATCTGTATATCTTCTTTGCTAACATCTGTTCAAATCTTTTGTCTATTTTTATTATTGAGTTTTGGGAGTTCTTTATATATTCTGGACACCAGTACTTTATTAGATTTGTGCTAGTCTTTTCATTTCTTTAACATTGTCTTTTGAAAAGCAGAAAGTTTTCATTTTGATGGCATCAAATGTATCACCTTTTTCTTTTATGAATTTTCTCCTATGTTCCTGTCTTTGAGGAATCACTGCTGTCCTTCATTAACAATGTCTGGTATTTTGAAAAACTTAATCTCAAGCACTGTGCCTGTTTGCTTTTTTTTTTTTTGGTTGTGTCAATCGGGGATAGTAAATCCAGTCCCTATTGTTCCATTTTGGCCAAAGTAGAGGGCTTGTGTATGTCAGTTTAAATTTATTTTATGGCCAATATTTAACAATCTGGAGGCCTCACATAATAATCTACATATTTAGATTCCCTTGAAAATTATCTGGCCACACAGAGGTCACTTTCCTGCCCCAAACAACAGGCTGCAGCAGTGTGACCTTCAGTTTGGCTACCTGACAATTTGCCCGATTAAACTTTCTGATTCAACTGTCAGAAAACAATGTTAATGACTACATAGTTACTCAGCTTCTATATGCACCCAAATATAAGTATTTCTTTAGATTATAAACTGAATGGGCAAAGAGTTTTAGTCATTTGATGAATAACCATCCCTTACTATTAAATGAAAAAAATGTACATCTGATTAGAAATTGTGCAATACTATTATCTTTATCTGCAAAGAAGGAGAGAATGGACATTTCTAGTGCCCATGTATCGGGCACTGTAACATACAATATTCAGTTAAATCAATGAATTCAACTCCCAAAGCAATGCTATGATTAATTCATTAAAATACATATTTATTAGCACGTAATTCAGCTGAGGAACTGCCTGCCGACTGAAGTGGGCTCACAGAGTGTTGAGATATGATAACCATCGCGTAGGTGCAGCCTGCTGGCCGCTCTGAAAGACGTGGCAGCTTTCTTGTATGCTCCATTCCTCCAGGTTTGAGGGAAGGCTAACTTTAGAAAGATATAATTACTCTTTGCAATGAGAATTACCTGAGGGTGATTCAGATTGGACATATCAGACTTCATTTTAATTTGGTAGTTTTGTAAGTATTATCCAAGTGCTTTGAGACTGGCCAGGCTATTTCCCCTGGCTATGTGCATAAAAATGCTCTCTCCAATTTACTCCCTATGAGGTGGCTTAGTGACTACTCTCACTTATTGTTCCATCTAGTTCCTGTGCAAGGACGGATGGGAGGTGTAAAATGAAGACCAAGTGACCCATAAAGTTCATGCCCATGTGGACTCGCAGCCTGGCGCAGGATTAATTAAGTCACAGTAAACTAGAATCAAGCTTTGTGGGCTTTTAGAGCTGAATGGGCTCTTTTTATAGCACAGACTTATACAGGGCAGGGAGTCAATTTAACATCAAAGGTAGGTCTTTGCATTTAATCTCGCCTTGTGTGTATGACCAATAGTCTCTTCCTCACCATTCCTGTCTCTTTCAATACAAGGGCAGCTCATGCAGGGCCTTGTGAGCAGGTAAGGGAATGAGCTTTATCCTAAAGCAGTGGGCAGCTATGAATGGTGGTGCCTGAGTGGGGCTTGATCAGGCTGTGTTTTTAAAAAAACATCCTTCTGGCTGCCAGTCTCAGGTTTTGCATGTGTAAAAAGAAATTAATCGTAGCATAGGGCAGTTTTGAGCATTCAATAACATAATTTATGTAAAAGAGCCGAGCATATTGCCTATTTGTACCCTTGACCCAGAACTTTCATCACAATTTTTTTAATATTTAAGGATGCATGTCTTTGCTTCTTTAATGACTCACTCCTCCACTGGACTACAATTCCATGAGAACAGCAAACACACCTGAGCTAGCTGACACTAACATCAGAGTGCCTACAACAGAGAAGGAAATGAGTGAACACTGCCTACATGAATGAATGGACAAATGGATACATGTAAACACCTAGAAAATACATATGCTGGAAAACTTTCTTTCGTTGCACTCATCACAGTTTGTGGTTTTATTTGCATGTGATTTTATTTGATTAATGTCTGGGTTGTGCACTTGACTATAGATCCATAGAGGCAAACACTGTGTCTTTCCTCTTCACTCATTGCTATTTTCTCAGCAGCTAGTGGTGTCTGGTGCAAAGGCTTTATTATAAGTATTTGTAGGACAAATTAATATAGTGAGTCCCACTGTTATACCAGGGGATGCCATGGAGTCTTTTAAGTGGTAATTGAGCAGTTCTTTTGATACATATCTATCTCCTCCTCCAGTGCATAAACTCCCTGAGGGGGACCCACCATGCCCAGCAGAGGGCCTGTAGCATAGAAAATGCCTGATACATGTTAGCAACTGGATAACATTGTTCCCAAACTAAAGGCCAGTAATATGCTTAATTAATTTCACATTCAGGAAGAGTTTTGAAAAAGAACTCATGTTCCATTGTCAATTTAATTTTTATTTAATTTTATGTATTTTGGAGTAAAAGATTGAACAATCTGGAGGTGAAAAACGACATTGTTTCTCTTAAATGCATGCTTTCGAGAATCTCAAGAGGCCCTTTCTTCCCGTTGGTATTAAACAAGGCTAGTGATATTACCAAGTTGAAGCTAGACTGGCATGAATTATTCAGAGCAGCAGGAAAAACAGCTGCTCATCCTCTCTGTCCCTAATTCTGAAGGGTGGAGAATTGGAGGGCAGCAGTGACAACACCAGGGGGGAAAAGATAAACCTCATAAGCTACGACATCTGCAGCACCGCATTGAATTTGGCAGTGAGTCCACAGCGCCTGCCATAGGAAACGAGGACCAAAAAAAATGGGAGGAAGCTTACCAAGGCCTGCTTGGATAGCAGGAGGGAAGGGGAGAGAGAGGGGGAAAGAGGAGAGAGAGGGGGGACAGAGAGATACACCCTAGAAGACAAGAGGGAAAATCTGAGTTGAGGAACTCAAGGGAAATATAAAGTTTAGAGATGGGCAAAAAGAAAAATATTTTCAAATTAAAACATGCTACAATATTATCCAAAGAAAAAGGCCCAGCTTTCAACTGAAGAAACTCCCTGCCTTCTGAATCCTTCCTACCTCTTTGATCCAGAGGCTACTGTGGGGTATTTTGAACGTCTTGGGTTCTAGCAGGGTGGCGTATAGGAAGGTGCAATGGGAGAGAGGAAAGGGTGGGGAAGCTGTGGTTGTGAAGATAGACACTGGAACCACACAGTCCCAGAATTTTAGAACTGGGAAGCACTTCAGAGGTCCTACCATATGGTCTCGCATTGCGGAATTTGAGACATGTCCAATTTTCTTCTCGATTGAAATGACTTTTAGATGATGGGTGTATTGAAGGTTAGGAAACAAGCTGGGACCTATAAAGTTTTGTTTAAATCACCCTGAAGACTTTCTGACCACACGGGCTGCTTCCCAGTGCTGAAAATCAAGAGCAGATGAATTGAGTCAGTAATGGGCATGGAGCCCAACTTGAAATGTGGTTCTTTCGGGTGAAGAAGGGACACACGGCCAGTGCCCCTGCAGGGACAGCACCGTCTGAGGTTACAGAACTCAGTGAGGCCCGTCCAGCCTTGCATGAAATGTGTGAAATAAAAAGAGGGACTGCAAGGCATGGATCCTATCACATTTGTTCAAGGGAATTTAAAATGTAAACTAAAAGTCACCCTCTTCCTTCTTGACAACCTATAAACACACATACACACACACATACACACACACAAATATACGCATGTGTACACATTAAAAAATTGCTGGAATTTCTCTTCTTAATCAGTGGTTTTCAATCAGGAATGATTTTTCTCCCGGGGACATTTGGCAGCATCTGAAGATATTTTAGGTTGTCATAAATGAGGGGGGAAAGGTGTTGTCATTGTCTTCTGCTGGGGAGAGGCTAGGGATGCCCTTAGCCTCCTACCGTGCACAGGACAGCCCCCAAAGCAAAGGATTATCTGCCCCCAATGTCAACAGGGGAGAAGTTGAAAGATAATCAACTTAGGAAAAGGAATGAGAAATCATCTTCCTAAAAATTGCAAAAGCTGCCATTATTGTGCCAAGCATTGTGTTTATTTATAGCTTTTATGACTAATTCGCAAACATCCTCCAGAAGGTCATTATTACTATTGATTAAGGAAAAATGGAATCTTAGAGAGTTTAAGTAAATTACCCAATGCCACTTGGCTCTTGAGGAAATGGGGAATAGCAAATGAGGTTGGTTATACTCAAAGAGCTGGCCTCAAATTCTTCTTAAGGAAGTTTTTATCTTTGCAAAGAAAACTGCTTTGATGGAAGAGGTGACTTTTAAAGGATAGGCCCCAGGTAAAGATATGGGAGAGGAGAGTCAGTAGAAAAGAAAAAAAAAAAGAACTTGACTTGAACTGCATGCACAGGAAAACTAGTAATATTTTTTTCTCTCTATGAAAATATATTAAAATGGGTTTTTTTCCCACCTCCAGTTTGGCCGAAGCAGTGAGACAACATGGAATCTATGTTTATATTCCCAAGTGACGTGCCAAAGCCAAACTTATGAAGAAGGTAGTTGGGAACCACTTTTGTGACCTGCTACTGTCTTCCTCCAGGTGTAACAAAAGGTGAGTGGCTGAGACAGGAGAGTTGGAGGGGACGGGAGGTTTTGGAGAGAGCCATGGTATACTGTGAGCCCCCTTACGCCAACTAGGAAGCCATGGGGCCTCTTTGTCTCACCCAAATCTGCGTGAAAGGGGGAGAGGCCTCATGTTTTATTGAGCACGTGGGACAAGGGGGACAGGTCTGAGAAAGGTGAAGGGAGTGTCTGTGTGCACAGTTAGCCACCTGGTTGCTGGGAGGGGGTGGCCTTTGATCCCCAGTTTACCATGACAAAAATGCCTGAGCATTCATTAGTTGACGTGGGCACCATCTCAGCGAAGGAGAAGGACCTGGGTGGTCTCACATCCTAACCAAGAGGGTTACCTGGGGAGATGACCCACCCGCAACAGAAATGGTGGGTGCCCAGAGGCCTTCTGAGCTGCCCATGACCTTGGATTATTTGGTCTTGAAACTGGAGATAATGGAGAAAGCTGGAACCAAGCCTGTGATGTCTCATGGGAGACCAACAGGACTCCCCTCGCATATTGCGTGGTGCTCCTGTCAGTTATGTTCCAAACTAACGGCTCTGAGACCTTGCTGACATCTGGGTTAATTAAACCAAACAAATAGTGATCGAAAATCTGATTGGAACTCAAGATTCAAAGATAAAAAAGAAATGCGGGTCCCACCCTCAAGGAGTTTCAAATCTAAATAAGAGAAACAAAAATGTGATCACCACCAGTTGACTAAAGCGAAATGGCCTGATATTCAAAAGTTGTAATTCTCACTTTAAAGTTGCCTTAATTTTTTTTACAGCTTTATTGATGTACAATTGACATACAAAATATTGTACATATTTAAGATATACAATTTGATGAATTTGAGCATAATCATACACCTATGATACCATCACCATAATCAAGGTAATAAACATGTCTATTACCTCCAAAAATTTCCTTACGTTCTTTTACTTTTTTGTGTGTGGTAAGAACATTTAACATGAGATCTACCCTCGTAACAAATTTTCAAATGCACAATACTGTATTGTTGATTACTGACACTGTGTTGTACAGCAAATCTCTAGAACCTATTCATCTTGTGTAACTATAACTTTATACTCACTGAAAAGCAACTTTCCATTTCTCTCTCTCTCCCATCTCCTGGAAACCATTACTCCACTTTTTGCTTCTATAAGTTTGACTCTTTTATATATTTCATGCAAATGAAACCATGCAGTATTTGTTCTTTTGTGACAGTCATTTCACTTAGTATAATCTCTTCATGTTGCATATGGTATGATTTCTTTCTTTTCTAAGGCTGGATAAATACTCCATTGTACATGTCTATCACATTTCTTTGTCCATTTAACTGTAATGGGCATTTAGGTTGCTTCCATGTCTTGGCTATTTGGAATAGTGCTGCAATAAACATAAGAGTGTGGATAACCCTTTGAGGTCCTAATTTCAATTCCTTTGGATATATACGCAGAAGTGGGATTGCTGGATCATGTGGTTAATCTATTTTTAATTTTTTGAGGAACTTAAACACTTTTTCTTTAAGAGATGGGGTGTCACCATTGCACAGGCTGGTCTTGAACTCCTGGTCTCAAGCAATCCTCCCATCTCAGCCTCCCAAAGTGCTGGGATTACAGGCATGAGCCACCATGCCTGGCCTCTTTTTTCCCCTCCTTACAAATTGTTTTTCATAAGAGCTATACCATTTTACATTCCCACCAACAGCATACAAAGATTTCAATTTCTCCACAACCTTGCCAAACTGGTGTCTATTTTTTTTATGATAGTCATCCTAACAGGTGTGAGGTGATATCTCATGATAGGGGAACATTTCCAAACTCATTTTATAAGGCTAGCATTACCCCAATACCAAAGCTAGACAAAAACAGTGCAAGAAAAGAAAATTTATGGGCAATATCCCTGATGAACATAGATTTTAAAAGCCCCCCAAAAAGTGCTAGAAAACCAAATTCAACAGCACATTAAAAGGATCATACACCATGATCAAGTGGGATTTATTCGTGAAATGCAAGGATGATTCAACATAAGCAAATCAATAAATGTGATATATCACATTAACAGAATGAAGCATAAAAATCACATGATCAGCTCAATAGATACAGAGAAAGCATTTGACTAAATTCAGCACCCCTTCATGATTAAAAAAATGCTTAAGAAAATAGGTATAGAAAGTATGTAAAACAACATAATAAAGGCCATATATGACAAGCCCACAGCTAACATCATACTCAGTGCTGAGAAACCTGAAAGCTTTTCCCCTAAGATCACAAACAAGACAAGTTTGTTTATTCTTGCTATTTCCATTCAACATAGTATTGAAAGTTCTGTTCAGAGAAATTAGACAAGAAAAACAAATAAAAGCATCCAAATCAGAATGGGACAAAGAAAATCATTTCTGTTTGCAGGTAACACGATCCCATATGTTAAAAACCCTAAAGATCTCACAAAAAACTGTTAGAACTAATAAATGAATTCAGCAAAGCTGCAGAAAACACCCTTAGCAGACAAAAAGCAGTTGCATTTCTATACACTAACACTAGACTATCCAAAAAAGAAATTAAGAAAACAGTATCATTTACAATAGCATCAAAAGGAATAACATACTTAGAAATAAACTTAAGCAAGGAGGTAAAAAATATGTACACTAGAAATCACAATACATTCATAAAAGAAATGAACAGACACAAATAAATTGAAAGACATTTCATGTTCGTGGATTGAAAGAATATTGTTAAAATGTCCGCACTGCCCAAAGCAATCTACAGATTCAATTTTATTTCCATCACGATCCTAATGGCATATTTTAAAGAAATAGGAAAAAAAAAATCCTAAAATTTATAGGGAACAACAAAAGACACAGAATAGCCAAAACAATCTTGAGAAAGAAAAACAAAGCTGAAATCATCACACTTCCTCATTTCTAAATATGTTCTAAATCTACCCTAATTAAAAGAGTATGATATTGACAAAGAGACAGATGTATAGACCCATGGAACACAATAGAGAGTTCAGAGACTGTATACACCCCTACATGTATACAGTCAGCTGATTTTAAACAAGAGTGCCAAGAATACGTAATGGGGAGTCCCACCAGCAGCATCAATATATGTAAACTAAACATTTATACCCCCGTAATATTCTGAAATAAAAAAAAGAAAAAAAATACACAATGGAGAAACAATAGTCTCTTCAACAAATGGTATTTGGAAAACTGGAAATACACACATAGACACAAATAGAATTGCACTTTGATTTTACATCATACACAAGAAATCAACTCAAAATGGATTAAAGACCTAAATGTAAGACTTGAGATTATAAATACCCTACAAAAAAACATAGGAGGAAAGCTTCATGACATTGGTCTTAACGATGAATTGGTGGATATAACACTAAAAGCACGGGCCTTGAGACCAAAAATAGACAAGTGGGACTACGTCAAACTAAAAAGCTCCTGCACAGCAAAGAAAACAATAGAGTGAAAAGGCAGTCTACAGTATGAGAGTAAATGTTTTCAATCTGTATATCTGCTAAGGGGTTCATTTCCAAAATTTATAAATTCCTATAACTTAATAGCAGGAAAACAACCCAATCAATAAATGGGGAAAGGACTTGAATAGACATTTCACCCAAGAAGACATACGAATGGCTGACAGGTATATGAAAAGGTGGTCAACCACACGCCAGCTGGGAAATGCAAATGAAACTTGCCTGCTTTTAAGAATGGCTGACTCAAT
>RJWJ010021794.1:0-27488 GCA_004363605.1 Indri indri | reverse complement strand
AGGGATTATAGTGGGAAATTGTTTAAGTAAAAGTTACTGTCAACTAGTTTTACTTTCTGCTGAAGGAAAAAATCAGTTTCATTTAAGTACCTGGCATCTCTGTAATCTTTCCCGCTTTGATAAATCCATGCTACTAGTAGAAATCATCTTGTTGCTTTATGATCACATGGTTTCTCTCTCTCTTCTCCTTCTCTTTTTATTCCTCCATCCCTCTTTCTCTTCTCTCCCTTCTGCCTTCTTTCTATTTATTTATCTATCTATAAATCTATAATTTAGATTTCAAAGTGAGCAATCACAAATTATTGGAGCAGAAATTTTATAAATTCTATCCAGAATATAGCTATCCTGTGTAATCCTAAAAGCGTTTCCTTCAAGAAAGTCCTCAACGAGTTCTGTTGCCACTGACTTTTCCACCGGCTTGTTAAAGGTCTTAGGGTGAGGAAGGAAAGAGGGAAATGGTGGGATTTAAAAAAATCTAATAAGTCAACTTTAAAAGAATTTGTTTCAAACTGCCAAGGCTCTAAGAAAAATGGGATAGCATTTTATAGTAGGCAACAAATTATATTATTTCCTCTGGTGTTGCTTGCAATAATCACATTACGCTCCAGCAACTCTCGGGGTAGTCTCATAACTGCAAGGTGTAATTCCATAGCAGTTTAGATGCTCCATTGTAATTTATAGTAACATGAATTAATATCCATTTACTATGAAGTGTTAATGAGAAAAATACATGTGGGGGCTTTGTGTAGTACTGTGTTCTTGTACTTTAGGGAAAAAAGAAAACCTTCCACACGATACCATATTCCCTAGTTACTTACAGTGAAAATTTATTAAACTGCGATTTTGCAGGAAAATAATCTGAGGTTACCAAAGGCTGAGGACACAGTGACAAATGATGAAATATTGCTGACTTGGTAAAAATCCCTCAATAGATTAAACCAGTCAAGTAGTTGAGAGGGAGCAAAGTAGACTAGACAAAATGTCTCCAGGATGTATTTGATCACAATGACTTTTGGCACATTTTAAGTCTCTCTTTGATGCTTTTAGCATTATGGTCAGTACCCAAGGGCTCCTCGCTCTATATTCCTATTCCATTGACGGCCATCACACTGGTGGCTTGGTGTGACCAATGGAATATGAACAGAAGTGACAACATGCCTTTTCTTTTTCCTTTACCGTGAGCCCAGCAGTCCCAGATTGGGGCTGCTCAATCAGTCTGCATCACTGAATACATAAGAGACAGAGCAGAGATCTTCCAGATGGGCTCACCCACAGTGCATGTGTAATGGAGACAAGCAATAAACATTTGTTGTTTTAAGTGGCAGATGCTTTGGAGTCATTCATTACTATAGCATAACTTAGCATAAGGTAACTAATACACAATGTTTCAAAGAGGTGAAAATATTCTCCATCTGAAAAAACAAGGAAGACTTAGGTGTGGCAATCATGTTATTTTACTTACAACACAAAAAGCTGTGGATCTTTATAAAACTTAGCTGCCAGGGAAAACCTTCTTAATATTTCAAACATTGCACATTGCTTTTTGGCAATCTACAATTTTTTATCTTTATTTTAACCAAAATATAAAAGGAATACAAATTGATAGTTGTGATGTTATCTGTGTTTAGACGTTAAATGTATCTAAGAATTCAAAATTAGATTTTTATGTTAACAATAGAATTCACAAAGAGATTTCATTTATTTGCATGAACACTGGGGCAATTTAATTCACCTTTCAGCCAAAGATAATGAAAAGGAAGGCAAAATAAAATCATTAGGATTCTCTGAAGGGAAAAGGCTTCTTTTTGTTATTCTGGATGCATAATGTTGTATGTATCTTTTACAATAAATTTGTAACATAAGGTGTTATACATTAAAGAAATCCCATGTGCTTTTTCTACGTAGTAATGAAGGCTGACACTAATTTTTGAATTAGTGGAAAAGGTTATGAAAAAATAGCTATTCCATTGTACTCCCGCAGCGATGTCTTTTCAGACAAGTTACCTAAATTTACCCAATGCTGTTGCCTTACCCAGTTTGGCAGCCTGGATGCAAATTTTCTGAGCAGCTCCTGAGGAAATAGTTCTCCAAGAGATAAGCAGTAGTCTAATATTTGATGCCATGTCATGATAAATTGGCCCTGGTTTTTAGACACTTTTACCAAGTAAAGGGAAACCAACCACTGCAGTGGAGAGACCAGCATGGAAGGTGGGTTCCTGCTGCAGCAGTCAAAGTCCAGGCTTGCCACTGTGCCATTCCTCAGGTTTCTCATTCTTTTTTTTTTATTAAGCTCAAGCTGTTTTTCAAGGAAATCAAACAAATATAGACCATATCTCTAGTGAGGAGATAAACTAAAGAATGGTGGTTTTTCTTTCATGGAAAGATACTTTAAATATGAGGTTTTTTCCACTCCTTTCCCCAAACGTAATCCTACAATATCCCTGTAGTCTGGATACTCAGTCTCTGCTTATCCGTCTCTAGAGATAGAGAACTCAGTGTCTCCTATGTCTGCATGGCTGTGGCTATTAGGAAGTATATCATTATACTTAACTATTAATATAATCGCTCTCTCTTGTTTACACTCAACCCTAATTCCATCTCTAGGGTCACATTGAATGAGGTCGATCCCTCTTCCACATGAAAGAACTGAAATACTTAAAGTCATCCAACACGGCTTCACCTTTCTCAGGGCAGGGACTCCCTGGCCCAAACAAACTTTCCTTTTTCTAAACATGTAAGTCAATGTCTCTCTACTACTACTCATTTGGCAGGGTTTCCAATCCACTCGCTGTTTTGACACTCTCCCCAGAATATACGAAGGCTTAACACCATTTCCCTTAAAGTAAGAGTCTAATAGGAGTCTCCTGGCTTCCTGTCCTGAGCTCAATTGTCTGAAAAATGCAAATAAAAGGATGGCTGCCAGCTCTCGCTCTAGGTGTTTCACCAATGGGCTGCGTGAGCAGCCATACCCCCGCATTGGTCCATTAGTGCTACTTTTAGGGAAAGTCTTTGAATCCAGTTTATAGGTGTGGCTCCTAAACCTTCTCCATTCAAGGGTAATGCTATGGGAATATTTGGAAACTAAGTTTCAAATCTTAGTAAGATTAAACTTTACCTTGCTAACATGGTTGAAGAAGTCAAAAGAAACTGAGTAGGTAGTGACAATTCCTAGCAATTAAGGTAATTTGAAGCTTTAGGTATTCTATCTCTTAATGGGATCCACCTATTCCTATAGGATTATGGAGGGGGAAGCATTGAGAGCTGTTACCACAAAAAGAATTGCTCTATCCTTGTTCAAATCCCTTGTGCCAACAGAAACAAAGCTCTGTGGACTTTTGTCTGTTCACTCCTCTTCAATGAAACGAGTCTTGTAAATGTCTGCTAAGTCATCCTCTCAAGCCTCTGGTTCAGGCAAGGAACTCCTAGCAGTGGCAGCAGAAGCACACCAAGCAGCCCCTCCACCAGAAAAAGGAAGATGAGATTTTATTCTAAAAATAATCCTTACCATATTATTTCTTACAGAAATAAGTAGACACTGACTGCGATATTGTAAACATGACAGTCCCCTCAATGTGAGCTGAATTAATTGATTTATTAGGCGCAAAATAGCTATGTGGGCTGGACTAAATTGGCTTATTAAGGATTCATTTGCACTAATTGCTTGCACAGTGGGCAAAGGAACAAAGGGAGGAGGGAAGAAAGAAAGAGGGGCCAGTGCCTGTCAGAGGGATCCTTGCTAGTCCGCCCATAGTGAAGGAGGACGCCCTGCACCTCAGTGCCTTGTATGATGCTCCTAGCTCCTGCCAGGGAACACGGATTTGGCATATGATGTTAACCTGGATAAAATTCCAAAGAAAAATCTTATTGTGTTAGAACTAGTCACTTGTCCCATCCCTCCTGCACAGATATCTGAGCACAAACAGAAAAAAATAAGGCTCTTCTTTCTCACTTAGAGGAAACTAGGTTCTCTGTATGAAGAGAATTCCGGATCTCAGCTGAGGGGAGGCAGGAAGGGCAGGTGGTGACTAGGTAGTGTGCGAGAGCAAGCTCAGTCTTGCCCCTAGGTGCTGAGATTATGGAGAAGTCACACCAGAGACAGCCTCATTATGGTTAAGAGCATAAATTTTGGAGCCAGAGAAAACTAGGGTTGAGTTTCTGTTCCATCATTTCCCATTTGTTTGTTCTTAAGCAATTTATTTAATTTTTCTGAGCCTCAGTTTTCTTATGTGGGGACTATAACAATCCCTACCTCACAGAACTTTCTGGAGATGCATATGAGAGAATATATGAAGGTGGTTTTCATAATGCCTGGCCATCATAAGCATTCAATAAATGAATTTTTTTTTTTTTTACAAATGCCTGCATGATTGTCAGAGAACAATCCTATATAATTCACTTACGATCTTTTTTAGATCCAGAATGTATCAGTCTCCACCCGTACAGTTAATTAGAATCACAGAATATTAGAGTTCAAAAGGACCTTAGAGATCATCCATTTCAACCTTCTTGCAATACATAATGGAAAAATTAAGATCCAAACCTAAGATTAAATGTGTTGCTTGAACTCCACCTAAAAGAGTTCTTAGCAAGAAAAGGTGAATCTTAAGTTTTAACTAATTAAAAGCATGTTTTGAAAAACACTTTGCATGTGCCATGCACTTCAGCTTTCATCTTGTAGATCTTTATGGTTAACTTTGCCTTCTGTCCCCACTTGCCCAAGCAATGCTTGTCTCTGTATAAATGAGCCTTGGTATCACCAGGGTTGACAGCCTTTGATAGTGCAGGGCATCTGCTGTGCACCTCCACTGTTGGCTCAGGACCTGAGGTGGGACGAAAGACTCTGACCGTGTGTTTAGCTGTGAGTTTGCCCTGCTCACCTGTAATTATCGTGCCTGGTTGCAACTGCGTAAATGGACTCAGTAGAGTAACATTTGCCGATACATCATCCTCTTCAGGACTTCCACGGCCATTTAGGAAATTGCCTCTTCCTGGTGCATCGGGCCCATTGTGCTATTACAGTATTTAAAAATAACCTGACAGAATATTACTCAGATGACAGTGCTCAGTTGTTTTCTCTCTCTCTCTCTCCCTCTCTCTTTCTCTTTCTGTCTCTCTCTCTCTCTGTTGAGAACAGAACATTTCTAAAAGGCAATGAATGATGGCAAAAAGAATTTCAGACAAAACCAGGCAAATATTTAGACTGAGGAGGACCAAGGGCAGTTGTGGAAACTGCATCACTGGAACCATCAAGGCAGCTCCACCTGCACCTGTTAGCACAGTGGTTTACACGCAGCCTGTTGAGAAGCAGAGGGTGGATCATTTCCCGGAGGTTCCTTTGACCATGATGATCACATACGACATTACAATATCCCAGGAGACCCTGCAAAAATGAAACTATAACTTGAGAAAAATTTCCTTTTTCTCCATTCACACAGAAGACAAATATGTCAACCACATTCTCCCTGGACATGCTCCTTCCTTTTCTGAGGAGAAAGAACCTGAGAAGAAATGACACTTTTCCCTAACAAGAAGAGGGCCTTTCTGTAGACTAAGCTGAGTAGAAAAGAAGGTAGTTATTGTGTAATATCTCTCAATCAGGAGAGATGAAATGAAGGCCTTGGCCCTGATACTGCTACTGTAGGAATCCAACTGAGATGCAAGGCTGGTGACCCTGACTTATGAGCACCTGGTGTCTAGGGTACGGCAGGAAAAATTACAACAGAAAACAAAGACTGGGTTTTATTCAGGCATTATAGGGAGATAGAAATAAGCCAATGTTTATGTTGCCTACAAAGAGCTTAATAGCTATAGTAGTTGAACTTTTGTGTTTGTTTAAAAAATGCCAGAAAACAACGTTTTTTAGTTTTCCTCTGCAGTAACTGTTGGTTGTTTCAAATCCCTTCATGAATGTATTATGGAAAACTGGGACAGAGTTTTTCCCCTGTTAGCCAAGTGCATGCCTGCTGAGGTTTTATGTTAGAAAATAAGATTTTCTTTAAAGGAAATGTACAGTAGAAACCTAAACCATCAAGCACAAAATCATGTAGCCCAGAAATGTATGGCTGTACCTATTTTTTTTGACCAATCTCTCCTCTACCTTCCATTTATTTTATGCACGCCGTAGAACCAAACAATGTTAGTTTTAAAGATGTAATATATTAATGAATTCATCTTTAGAACATATTACCTTTCTGTGATCCTGAAATGAATTTATTTCACAAAAACTATTATTAAGCATTCATATGAATTTATATTTTTGTGCTCTTATTTATTTGATGCCTAGAATATAGTCTTAGATACAGAATACAAAATGAATATTATATTTGCCTGCCTGTGTTAACAAAAAAGAAAAAAAATTCTTACTATGTAAAGTGTGTTCAAAATACCTGAAATTCTGGTAAGCTTTCCAGTCCCTTAAGAATTTATGGATGCTCTTAGCTTGACAACCAGTTTTGGTCTTAGTACCAAAGTACTAAGTACTTAGTAAAGAAGCTCCCATAAAACCAGGCATCAGTAAGCCAAAGTAAATTGTTTATCTTTCCACCCATTCAAAGTCTTATTGAGAGAAGCATTGTGGCATGAAGTTTGGAGTTAGATGGAGGTTTGAATCATGTTTTGGTGCTTGCATAATCTCTGTCCTGAATTCCTAATCTATAAAATGCGTATACCAAGATCTATCTCATAAGGTTGTGGGGAGTATTAAACAAAGTAACTGGTACAGAGTTCCAAGCTCACTGCCGGCACCCAATCAGCCCTTAATCAATTGTAGTTATTGGTAATATTTTCAAAGCTCTACTCTAAGGATCTATTCTGCAACCTAAATATACTTCTTCTATCTGCACAAATTCTTGAGTCCCAAAATGTTATGAAAAATGACCCTTTAAAATTTCCAAGATTTCCTGACTTTGAAAGGTTTCTAGTGATGGATGTCAAGAAAAAAAGTCACATGTTTAAAGGTTATTTGTTCTATATTGTTTCCATGAACTAATGAATGCAAAGCTTTTGTATTACAAACAACAACCCCTTAGCCCAGGGGTGGGGAACCTGCTGCCTTAAGGCCATATGTGGCCTTCTAAGCCCTTAAGTGTGGTCTTTTGGCTGAATCCAAATTTTACGGAACAAATCCTTTTATTTTTATTAATATATTTTTGTTCGTTTTTTGTATTTATATTTTTAAAATGAATGTATTTAAAATACCAAAGAATAAAATAAGTTTCAATGAAATAGTCCTCCCGGATCGACTGGCACAATTAGAACATAAATGAGTAACTATATTTGTAACAGAAGATTTTCTTTGCTACGAAGAGTTACTTGCTTTGGACACTCTTGCAAACAGAACACAGGGAATAGATATCTTCAACAATTTTTAGGATAAATGTCATGAAGTTGGACTGAATTTGGCAAATTTAGCGAGTATATTTACAGACAGTACACCTTCCATGACAGGAAAACATGAAGGGTTTATCGCACAAATTAAAAAAGTATTAACAGATCCAGATGCTCTCATTTCTTTTCATTGTATGTTGCATCAACAAAATCTCTGTGCTAAAGCTAATACTTTAAGTGACACTTGGCAACAAGTTATAAATATTGCTAACTATATTTGTGCAAATGCAGCATGACATCATCAGTTTTATAACATGCTACAGTTGAACAATGAGGTATCCAGTGTCGATTTGCCACATCATTCTAAAGTGTGTTGGCTAACACAGGGACAGGTAATAGCCAAAATTTTATCTCCATGAGAACAGATAGTTAAATTTTATGAAGAACAGAATCAGCAATGTGAATTATTGAAAGAAGCTTTCTATAGGAATGTAGCATTTCTGTGTGATATCATGCCAAATCAAAATGACCTGAGTATTTCTTTGCGAGGTAAAACTAAATCTATATATGATATATGGCAAAAACTCCAAGCATTTGGGGAAAAAGCTATCTTTTTACAAAACACTTCTTCAAAAGGAAATTTCAGATGAACATTTTCCCCAGTTAGCAAAGGTCATTGATGAGCAGGATGATATATGTGAATCATTTCAAGAATACCCAGCTGTTATAGACCTGTTAATTGGAGAATACAATGAAAGTTCACTGACTTTGAGAATCGTGACATCACACTCAAATTAGCATTCCAGCCTCACCTAGTGGATATCACCAAAGCACCTAATGAACTACAGATGGAATTAATTCAGCTCATAGATGACATTTTAAAGTCATTACTTGATGCTTAGAAAGATCCAATTGAAATATGAAAAACTGCAGTAAAATACCCACACTTTTGGCAACATGTTTGAAAAATGCTTTTTTGCTTTTCAACCACATATTGCTGTCAATCTACATTCTCCTACCTAATCCAAGTCAAGATGCCCTTAAGGTCACAAATGACTGATACCCATCTAGAGGATCAACTGAAACTGCAGACCTCCATGCTGCAACCAAATTTTCAAATGCTTTCCAACAAAAAGCAGACATAACAAAGTCATTAAAAGGTTAATTAACTTTAAAATTAATGAATAGTTTTCATGTTTTGAAATTATTAAGTACATAGTATAGTTTTTACAAAATAAGGTACATTTTTAAGTATATCTAATTGAATTTTCTTGAATACAGCCTTATTTTATTACAGCTAAATTAATGAGGACTTCCAACATGAAAAGACTCCCCACCCCTGTCTTAGCCAAATATCTAGCCAAACCCCAGAGAAGAAACATGGCAATGGGCAGTCCTCTATTTTTCTAGCCTGTGATGTTTTTACTTTTCTGATCCTTGGACAAGTCAACACGGTATTAACCACAAATAATAGTTAGTTCATGGAATGTTACATCTCTCTAAAAGAGGTGTAAACTTGTGATTGTCCTGTGCTCTGTGACCAAAAAGATTAAAGAAACTTCTCCCTGGAAAGGCTATTTTATCAAGACAAAAATATGAATAATTTATCACAATTATTCTCCCTCCTTAAAGAGCAATTGGGATCTGACATAAATACAGGTTTAGCAGAAGATTGCACCCTTTGAGGGGAGAGGTTAATGTTGTATTTTTAAAATTTTAAAAAATATTTTAACAATGTTAAGTATACATATCACATGACCTCTGACATTTTTGAACTCTTGCCTTAAGAAAAATAGGTGGGTTGGTAATTGAGAATAAGGGAACAAAATGTGATTTTTTAAAAAGAGTATTTTTCATATTCTGGGCGTTACAAAGATCTGCCCCTCTAGAAATCATGATTTCCACTAGAATGTAACCTCTGTGAAGGCAGGGATCTTCATTTGTTTTATTTGCTGGTGTATCTCATGCATCTAGAGCAGCCGTTCCTGGAACCTAAAAGGTGCTTAAAAATTGCTCATTGAATGGATGACTAAATCATCATTTAGATCAGAATGCAACTCTATTTTGTGTGCACATTACCAATAATCTATTAAAGGAGGGAAACAGTCATTCCTTGCTTCATTTATCTCTCTGTTCTTTTAAATTTTCCTGCTATTACGTTTGAAGATTGACTAAAATATCTAGAAGTGTCTTGGTGGGGTGATAATCCTGCCTTCCAGCTCCTCTACCCACTCCGTCATCAGCCTGAGACTTAACCAACTATTGCATTTTTAAAAAATTGCAGATTTTCTTACCATAGTCTAGATCTGTTTAAAAAAAAAAAAAAGATTGAAAAGCAAATTTGGAGATCCCAAAACATCATATATGAATTGAAGTTTAAAAAGTTTATTTTTTATGCTTAATCTTCTAAGTACCACAAATTAATTTCGACATTTGCAGAAATCCAGATATGCACAAAGCATTGTGCTATCCAGAAATGAGTCTACACGATCTTAGACAGAAGGTTTTCTAAAAATTTAACAACAGGCAATTCACAGTTCTCCTTGGTGTTCAGTTGCAATGTTTTATCACTCCTCAAAAGTTTGCATGTGTATTCAATAAATGTATATGTGTATATATGTATTACATATATATATGTATATTCCTCTAATTCTTTGTCTAAGAACAAAGAACAGCTGATTTTCATGTTTCTTTTAATAATGAGGCCATAAATTCCCAAATTTGGAATGCTTCAGATATGGAAATGTAGTGATGTAGTGAAAAAAACTCTTCCAATAATCCAAAAAAAGGCATTTTACCAGCAACTTTTCGAAGCCTTAGTCTGTAGGGTCTTTCTTTTTCCTTGGTATGGGAGACATTTGTATTCACGTCACAACCTCACATAATTCCTAGTCTCATGCTATGTACCACCAAGCTGAGAAATGTTGGGAGTCCAGAATCATTAGGCAAACCACACAGCTGCTGTCATATCCCTTGCCTCTATAATTTCCCCTGATTGATATATTTGTGCTTAGAATGGATAATCCATCATTTTAAAAGGTTAATATAAGATGCTCACAATGGCAATTTTCTTTGTATTTGGTTTAATTCTATCTTCTTTCCCTCTCCCCTGTTTTGTTCTAGTCTTCAGGACTGGGCTTACTTACCCTCTCTGAAAAGCACAGTTGGAAATGTTTGCCTGTTGCCCATCAAACACAATATGGTTATAATAGAAACAAAGGACATTCAGCCACAGGGATGACTGGGACAGACACAAAGACAAATATCTAATGAATTGCGACTAAGAACAGCAGAATAGAATGAGATATTTTTCCAGATTGACTACGATTTACATTCAAGCATTTAGAATGCCTTCTAGCATTCATCTGCTCCTTCGACTTGCAAATATCAGGCTTTTGTTAATAACTTCAGCAAGCTTTATTTTATTTTATTATTTTATTTTTTTGAGGCAAGGTCTTGCTCTGTCACCCAGGCTGGAGTGCAGTGGCCTCATCACAGCTCACTGTGACCTGGGCTCAAGTGATCCTCCCGCCTTCCTGCCTCATCCTCCCAAAGTGCTAGGATTACAGGCATGAGCCTCCATACCTGGCCAACTTCAGCAAGCTTTTGTGAAGCATCACTTTTAGCATTAGCAACTGTGGAACGTACTGGGGACAAAACAAAAATAATAAGTCAGATGTATTTTCTACCTTCGAGGAACTCAGTGGGAGAAATATATGCATAAATAGATTATTAAAATATAATTATATAAATGCAATGATATTATAGTCAACTACAGGAACATTGCTCCAAAAGTAGTGAACTCTGCCTGAGGAAGTTAGAGAAAGTACCAGAAAAGAGGTGGTATTGAACGTGGCTTTGATATCATACATGGAAATAGTGCTGGTCCCAGGATATGAATTAAGAACAGCTAGAATGTGAGCTGTGGGGAAATGGCGAGAGACAGTGCTGGGAAGGAGGGAGGAGGCAGCACTGCATTGCTAAGCAGTGTGGGGGTGGGGTGAAACTTCCCCTTTCCCCCACAAGTTCACTGAAAGATCAACTCACAATTAAGGCAGATTAATAAGAGATTTACTTACCATGCAAAGGGGAGAATCACAGAGTGATTACCCAATATCCCAATGGGATCCAGATATCTTTATACCCACCTTTTAGAGGGGAGGAGGAGATGTGGGGTGTAGGTAATTCTGTTTAAGGGCAGTAAATGGTTGCTAGAGGATGAATGGATGAGGGAAACAGATTGAGCTGTAAATTAATCTGAGATACAGGTATTATGTTTTAAATGATTTGGGCCAGCTCTGGTTGCATTCTTAAATTTTTCCTGCAATATAGTGAGATAAAGTGAAGTCCACTGTTCTTGATGGGTCAGTCTAGTTTACGCAGATAGAGGGAAAGCCCTTTCCAGTGCCTTTTTAAATGCTTTTTTATCTCGAGGGACCTTTAATTCAAAATATTCTTTATACCAAGGAGTCATATTTTGGGATGAAATTTCCTAAGCTCCTTCAGGAGTTTCGATTTAGTTGTAAAATCAAGGGTTTCAGAGCAGGGACTAATTTTGGTTTTTCTAGAAACAGCTCTAATGCTGGGAGGAGAATAGACGGGAGGAATAGGAATAAGGGTCTGCTGGGAGGTGGAAGTATTAGGATTGGTTTTTCTTTTTCCCATGTTGCCATTCATTCAAGGAAGCATATTATTTTGTCATCGCAAAGTCGTTAGAGCCTTATCTTAGAACAAAGCAGGATTGTCTTATATAGTGCCCAAGCCTGGCATGGAAGAATGAGTTGTTTCCTCTCAAATTCCAAACTCAAGGTAATGTGTGTGTTCACAAAGAACCATTCATGGAAATGAGTCAATTCTTCCTTGGGTTCGCAACTTCTGGAAGGAGCATCACACAAATCCTGTTTCTGCTACCTCATTGCTCCCTCGGGTAGTGTCTGATATTATCCAGGACAATCTGCAAATTATTTTTAGATACTTCCCAAAACTCTCTCAAGGACCTCAAGAGACCCATTGCAGGTCTAAGTCATTCCCTGCTCCACCTGCTCTCTCCTCCTCTTCCCGTTCTCTTCTCTCCTGAGACACCTCTGTCCTTTTCTCACTGCTTCTGGAGGGTCTCCAGCTCTCTGTTCTGTATCCCTTTGGGAGCTCTTGATTGTACTGAGACTTGAGGCATGGATATATGCAGCATCCATTGGGTAAAACAATGTTCTTCTTCTCATGTACTTTTTTCTGTCTCCATGTTTGTTGGCCAGAGAATGCAATAGAGACTAGTTGAGGTTTCACAAGAGACTTCTGATAATTGACTAACCATTATTCTATAAAATAAAATGCTGCATATTTGCTGCATTTGTTCATATCTGCCAACATCTGTTAGAAGATTCTCTGAGCTTTCCCTGGGCTTTCTTGCATCGCGCATACTCTGAGGAAGGGTGTTTGTACCCACGAAATGTGCCCAAATGTCTGCTCCACTATTTTGAACTCTTGAGAAGGGCACACAATGTGTCACCTCTCTCTGCCTCCTGACAAAGGGAAAAGGTCCATGATCCCCTTCTCTGTGATCCTGAGAGCAAACCTTGAGCCAAATGAACTGCTGAATGATGCAGCCATTTCGTTAATAAAGATTTCCTAGATTGGCCTCCTGGTTTAACACCATATTATTTATTTACCTCCTTGTTTACTTTTATGTTTCTTAAATTTTTCTAATTTAAACTTAAGAAACATCATGATCCTTTTTGCTGGAGAACCAATGTTCTAGTGGAAAGCTTTAGAATTTTATCACAGTGATTCACAACTTTGCTTCTTTGTAAATCATTATCTTTATTGTGATCAAAATTACACGTGAACATAACTATGAAAGTCAAATAATTCCACAAATTTGATAATAGAAAAATAGCAGTTTCCTGCCTTCAAATTTTCCAAAGCCTCATCCCTGTTTTCTGGAGAAGTCACATTCATCTTTTTTTTATTTTCTTTCATATTTCTGAATAACATGCTCTATACTCTTATTTTTGATTTTTGAAAACTTTTCAGATGAGTCCATTGATTTATCTCCTATAGAAGATGAAGATTTAGCTCTCTTAGGGCCCTTCTACTCATCTCCCACAAACATGATTGTCTTACAATTCTTGTTTAAATCCATTTTCAAGTTTACTTTATTATTAATGTGTTCAAAATGAGTCATGTACAAAACTATTATATTTTCTTTTGTATATACTACTTTCCGATGTGGTTCTACGTTTTTACACTCCACCAACAGTGTATGAAAACTCCATTGATCCACATCCTCACCGATACTTGGTGTTGTCAGATTTTATTTTTTACTCTTGCCAATCAAGTCAGCACATAGTGTACCATGAAACCTTGATTCAAGAAGAGCTAGAATTTACCTAAAGGCCCATGTTGTCTTATGGTTTGAATAGTCCCCAATTTAGAACTCCTGATAAGTGGTTGTTTATTCAGATCTTCCCTGGCTAGTTTGTCATGCCTTTTAAATATTTTCTTTATATATTTTCTTTTATTTCTTATATTCCTTACAGTAAATGCATATTCTGTAGATGAGTTGGTTGAGAAGAAAGTTGGGTATTTGCAGAAGGGAGTGTGTTCCTGATTGTTCACAATCCCTTCCCTCATGTTCATCCTTAGCTATGGTTCCAAGCATGACATGCTGGGCCCTCAGAGAAGCACCCAGGCACAGCACACCTTTCCCTGCTAAAAATTCCTCCAGCATAGACAACATAAGGAGGTCCTTTAATTCCAAATTCTACCTTTTAGGCTTTAGTCTTTACAAAGTCTTGAGTTCACTGAGGCAATATAAGATGTTAGCCAAGTAGTTAACTAGGGCTGGGAGGTGCTAACTGTCTATAAATACTTGAAAGCAAGATTTGCCTCAGGTGAACTTTACAAAGCAGACAACTCGTCTGAGGAATCTGAGTTGATTAAGCCAACAATACCCCAGGACCAATATAACCCTTACCACAGAGTCCCCAAGGGTGCTAAATGACATAATATATTTTGCTAGTTTCCAAAATTTTCTACTGCTGATTTCTAGACTTCCACTAACCCTTAGTACATAAAGAGACAAAAGAGAATAATTGTTTAGAAAGGCTTAGTTCCCCAAGACACCATGCTAGTGATCAAATTGTCTACACATAGTTCTGCCTAAGAATGAAATATCTTTTAGTGTTTAATATTTCTCAATTTCATGTCTTAGGCTGTTTCGTACTGCTATAATGGAATACCTGAGACTAGGTAATTTATAAAGAACAGAAATTTATTTCTTACAGTTTTAGAAGCTGGGAAGTCCAAGATCAAGGTGCTGGCGGGTTGGTGTCTGGTGAGGGTCCAATCTCCGCTTCCAATATGGCATCTCGAATGCTGCATCCTCAGAGGGGAGCGATGCTGTCCCTCACATGGCGGAAGAGTGGAATAGCAAAAAGAGAGAACCTGCTCCCAAAAGCCCTTTTGTAAAGGTGCTAAAGTCACCCATGAGAGACAAGCCCTCTTGGTCTAATCACATCTTAAAAGTCTCACCTCTTAATACTGTTACAATGGCAATTAAATTACAACATGGTTTGTGCAGAAGACAAACATTTAAACCATAGCACATGTGTATACATATTATATCATCAGATAGTATGACAATTTTGAGAATTGAAAGGAAGAAATATGTTATAGATAATCTGACTTATAAAAAGTGACCGTCATCCAAAAAACACAATCAAAAATAAGCACTATGTTATTAATAATAGTAATTTGGTTGTAGAGCACCTGCATTTTCTCTGCACTGTTGACCATTCATGCTTGGCTCTAAAGATATTAATGAGTATTAATAATACTCATATCTTTTCTTCCTAAAGTGACAAAATGTAATTTTAAATTTTTAAAAATGTAAACCAAATTACTGTATCAATATTAAAACATTCATAGCTTTTTTTTTTTTCCTTTTCCACATCATGTCCACTCTACAACTCTTGTTCACACCTTCAGCCACTCAACTACATAGGAGATGGTCTTGTCGCTTCAGGATCAGAAAGGAAAAAGCAAAAGGTAACCAAGCATTTCTTTTTGACTTTTGAGGAAAGCTTGACTTTGTGTGGTTTTATGATATGGTGATAAAACACCAAACTGTTACTCAACTCAACGACAAAAACATAAGCAAAATTTATCTTTTTTGATCAACTAAATCATTCAACTAAAACAAAATCCAGGTATTTAAGTAGCACACAGGCACAGCTTAGGACTCTAAGATGGGATAAAATCTCTGCCTGATGGCAAGAAATTGGATAGTTAAGCAGCATCATGGTATTTACTCAGCCTGTTTGAAAGTTACCCAGGTTTGACTCAATTTTATTGCTGGTTTCACTTCTGTGGATAATTCGGTAATTCCTTAATTGTCCAGTGGACTTGTTTTATTTTTGCAAAAGCATTACAGGGGATCTTTAAAATGACTTTTGTGATGTTGTGCACCAAAAATCATGTTAACACATATACATAATATTCTGGGATACATAAAAATGATGATGACATATTTTGGCTTGTTATTTTTTTTCTAGAAATGAAGAGGTTTTTCTAAGCTAGAATATAAATGATGAAGTTTATATATATATATAAATGTCTAAATGTGTTTTTTAATGAGGCATTTCTGTATTTCCCATGGCAATTTGAGATAATCACTGTGTACAATCTTTTAAAACAATTTTCCACATTTATTTTTAATTAAACTTGAGTAGGCTGCAAATCCCTCAATTTACCTTCTAACGAACACTCTATTTAATTCAACTTTCCCTCCCCTCCCCCACTGCCTCCTTGGTCAAGCAATAAGGTGACCACCATTCTCATTAGTTTTTAAATATGGATGTGTGGGCATTTTGTCTACTCGTACAATAGAAGTTATAAATCTTTGCTTCTGCAATTGTGACAAAGTCATATTTTAAGGATTGTCCTTGAGTAACACAGAGCATTTTAATTGTTTCCTTCCTTTTAAATCAGAATTGTAGATATTCTACAGGAATCACACAGATTTTATTTATTGTGCCATTCTAGTCAGCATATATTTATTCAGCAAATGTATAAATCAGTCTAATTTTTGTTGAATGACTTGGATATTGTCTATCTGTTTGGGGGGTCTAAAATGGGAGGGGAGGGCTACCTCTTCATTAGAAACAAGTGGTCTCATCTGATTTTTATGTAAATGGAATTATAATGTTAAGGGAAAAGGTTGCTGTTAGTCACTCTTATGCATCACAACTTTTCAGTGACATTGAAGGAAAAGCCCACGTTAAAGGTGAAATAAATGGTAGAGAGACAATTTGAAGTTGTTACCAATAGTTGGAAAACATGAAGTCTGAGAAGCATGAGCTTTCACCGTGAGCCATCTCCGTGGTCCTTTTTACTACAGTTGGAAAACTTTCCGTTTCTCTCCTAGTCATTACTGCTCCAATGCACTTTCCCTTGTACTCTCTATCTAACCTGTTCAGGAGGAAGCCAGCGACAAAAAGCTGTGGAGTTTCCATCCTGCCTTGTAGCCTAATGAACATCACTGGCTCTCCCATGCCTTGTAAAACAAAAGGTTTAAGAATCAACCTTTGCCTCGCAGGCAATCCATGCAAACAAAGGGCAAAGAAGAATTGATGTGACTGACCAGGAGCTGCCCTTTGTGCTCCAGGACATGAACTGAGACAATCTGATTTTCCTACATAACAACAACAAAGGCTTCACTTTGCACTTAGAGAGGCTTTTTATCCAAAGAGCTCCAAGCGCACCACTGCAAGGGAATGGCTCCTAATTATTTCCTTATTATCACTCCTGTCTAGAGGAGATTTGAATCATGTTCAAAGAGAAAGCAGGTTGCTGATTAATCCATATTAACTGTCACCCAACAGATTCATGATGTAAAATACTACCTGAACTTTTAAAACAACTGTAATTACTATTTAATTGATGTGTGACCTTCAACCATATTTTTCAATCATAATTTTTACTTTATTTAGAACAAAACTGAGCTATCAGACGACTGTGAACCAGCAAAGAGGGTACTGCAGGAAGGAGCTTGATTCAAAGCAGGTTAACTTTGATCAACCTTAGCCATTACTCTAATAATACGTTTCCTTCTTCTTGCAAAAGGACTGCAAGTAGTCTAATAAAAAAATAAGTCTTCACAGACAGCAAGAAAGCAGAATATCATATAGTTGCCTAATATAAACCTTAAATTTGACAAATGAAAAGACTGAGACCCAGAGTTGTGGGCAATGTGTTCAAAGTGACGCAGCTAATAAGTGACAGAAATAATATTGAGATCAAATCAGCCACTTTCTTTTACAAATATAAAAAGTAGAGCCTAAGGATTTCAAGTCATTTGTTCAAGCCTTTGGGCTGGTTGGTGGAAGGGCCAGAACTAAAGCTTGGGTCACTTCCAGGTTGTCCCTAAAATATTCTAGACTCAAGGCAAGAGTACATATGGAAGCTCACATACCATATGTCTAAATACTTAAAAGCTATCAATCAAACTAACAAATTGTTAAATAAAGTATGTTCTACACTTCTGCATTGACAAACATACCACATCATGACCTGGGAGGCCAGGTTCAAGCTAAGTTCCTGGTTCTTAGACTCCTCAGACTGCATGTAGAGGGCTAGCCCCTGGCACCCAGCCCCTGGTCTGCAGCCTACCATATTTTTTCCACCCCTGGCTCCAATCTGCACCACTGTAGGCCTTACAGATGTACCTGTGGACAACCCAGCTGCCAGGCAGGCAGGTCTGTGTCTCATCTCTACTGGCATCTCTCTTGGCCACACCTGGGGCCTAGGGAATGACTCATCAGAGATAGAGTCTGCCTTTGCACTCATGGACCCAGGGAAGAGGCCTGCCTAGGCCAACAAGCTGACTCATGACTGCTCAGGGTATTGTAAGATCCCAGCTACCCAGAACATGGTCTAGCGATGGTGGTGGGTGAGACAGGTGCTGCTTCTAGTTGGACATATCCTATTGGCCCTGAAGGCTATTTGTTTTAGAAAAATATAGACAGAGGAGGGTCAGAGTGTTAGTCAGGGACCAAATCTTCAGGTGGCAGATATAGGATATGGTAATACATGTGTGAACCTTAAATTCGTATTGCTAAGTGAAAGGCTCCATACTGCGTGATTCCATTTATATCACATTCTGGAAAGCACAAAGCTATAGAAACAATGAAAAGATCAGTGGTTATCTCATGTTCAGGGGGAGAGAAGGAGGGTTGACTAGGTGAAGCACAGGAAATGTTTTTAGGGCAATGAAACTATTCTGTATGATGCTGTGATGGTGGATGTGTGGCACAATGCATTTGTCAAAACCAATGGAATTTCTCAGCAGAAATAGTGGATCTTAATGTATGTAATTAAAAAATTATTTATGAGGTTGAGCATCTCAGGATAGAATGCACAATATGACAGAACATCTAACTGTATTATAAATGCATGAAATAACCTCTCTGGGGGAATAGGGGAAAAAGTGCTGACCAAAGTAACTTTGGAAATCAGAGTAAGACTAAAAGGCAAAAGAAACTGTATCTAAACACTGTATTCTAGTTGAAAACATTTGGTATGGGAGTATGGGTTAACAATTCTGCTATTGCTATACATATATAAAATACAATTGAACAATCACGTAAATGAAAGATGGTAGGATCTACGTATCTCACTGTTGGAGGGAAATTTTGCAGAATAGCAAGGAGTGGAGGGAGGATGATCCAGGTGGTTATGGATTAGAGTTGGACATGTCAGTATGAAATCATGTTTGGCTTAAAATACACACAGACAGTTGCATATAGAAATGTTTATAGATGTGTATTAATACATGGGTCAGTATACATCCATATATGTTTCCTTGTTCTGTCAGGGGAGAGGGCCTAGAAACAAGTGCAGTAACAATGAGCACACTTAGATCCCAGATCTTGGTTTCTAATACCATTCACCAATAAAAGGACAGGGTTCCTTTGAGAAATAGCCGATTCTATTACTGGGGAAGAAAATATGTAAGATGAGCCTGGAGCATCTAATAGTGGCAGAAAATAAGAAAGTACCCAAAACACATGCATGCACATTCTCTCCCTCCCTCCCTCTCTCTCTCTCTCTCTCTCTCTCTCTCTCTCTCTCACACACACACACACACACACACACACACACACACACACACACGATGGCACAAATGAGCCAATTGAAAGGGGTCCCAGTGGCCAAAGCAGGAACAATGTGAGCAACAATATAAAGTACTATTGCATTATAATCCAAACTATGACATAAATTTCTATGGGTCCATACTAATATAAATATGATTGGATTTATAAATAAATGGGAGAGAAGAGGCAAAACCCCATGTATAATAATTCTGAATAATTTATGTAGATACACTACCCTCAGGACAGTGGAGCGTAACTCCACATTCCTTACATGTGGATTGCGTATAGTGACTTCTTTCCAGAGTACAGTATGGTAAGCAGGGAAAAAGAGTAACTTTACAGTGGAGAAATTTGACAAAAAAGGTGAGAAATATTTAGTCACTAGATAATTCTTGGTGACTAAATACATTTCATAGACTCCTTTTAATAGCTCTATACTCCATAACCTATAGTTTGGATACCCCTAAGTTTATGGATAAAATAATGGCAATATTCTGAGAAGGTTCAAAGACCATTAAATTAAGTATTACAATTTCTGCATCTAGCCTTGATGGAGTAACTGTTACGAGACTTGCCTTCCCACCAAAAATAACTATAAAACTGGAAAAACTATATGAAACAACTTTATTTAGAGATTGAACAATAGGCAGCCCAATGCTTTAGAGAAGGAAACCATATGAGTCGAGTTCCATATTTTTCCTGACCTTTTGCCTTGGAGTAATTTCTGGAGGGGTAGTGTAGGGAAAGAAGAATGGGGCAAAGATCAGAGTTCAGGGCTACTGAAGTGCCAGAACTATGTGGAGCAGGTACCAGAATATAGGGAGCCGTGCAGAGGGTTGCCCAAATTTCCATGGAGCTTCTTTATGGGCTTTGGCCAAAGGCTTGGCTGTGCATGCACAATTTTAGACAATCTGAGGCCTAGTAAAAAGTAGTTGCTGTGAGACCGAGAGCTGAACAGAGAGAGTGGAGGTAATGCAAGTCTAGAAGACACTGGTGCTCCTGCCTAATTACAGTGGAGAAACTGTACTGAGCTCCTTACCCATTTAGTTTAGATCCCAGAAAAGCCATGCTAAGGAGTAAGAATGACACCCTTGAGTAAGGGACATACTCTAGGACTAAGGACTAAGGACAAAGCCTGAAGAATCCCACCCTAACAAATAAAACCAAGCCTGAGGGGCTCTGAAGGATCCATCAATAATTTAACTTCCTGCCAGAATAAAGTTTAACATTCTTTAAGAAGACAGAATAATATAGAATCGCTCAATGAATCTTTTACAATATCCACTATAAAAAAATTTTTTTTTAAATTATTATACAACTAAAAAAGAAGAAAAGTGAGATTCACAATCAAGAAAATGTAACCAGTGTAAACAGACTATAACATGGTCCAGAAGTTAAAATATGCACATAGGGACTTAAATAAATACGTCCTAGGACTTAAAAATTATGGACATAATGAGTGAACAAACAAGGAATCTCCATAGAGAAATGAAACACATTAAAAAAAAAGGCTAAAAGGAAACTCTACAATTGCAAAGTACAGTGGCTGGAATAAAAAATTTGCTACATGGTATTAACAGCAGATTAGAGATAGCAGAAGAAATAATTAGTGAACTTGAAGGGATACTAATAAAAGTAGTAAAATATGAAAAGTGTAAAAGAAAAAGACTGAAAAAAGAAAAGAGACTTATGTGTCTATGAGACATCAAGCAGTCTAATGTACATACAATTAGAATCCTAGAAGGAGAGGAGAGGGAGTCTGGTGAAAAAAGTTTTTGTAAAGAAATAATGACTTAAAATTCCATAAATTTGATTTTAAAAAACAAAACATAAACCTACAAATTCCAAATGTTCAGTGAACCCCAAAAAAGAAAATACTAAGAAAACCACACTTGAGTGATCACAATCCAACTGCTGAAAACTAATGATAAAGAGACATATTTTGATAGAGTGCACTAGTTTTCTATTGCTATGTAACAAATTACCACAAGCATAAGAGCCTAAAAACAATATCCATTTATTATTTCACAGTTCTTTAGGTCAGAAGTGTAGATGGGCTTGACTGTGTTCATGACTCAGGGTCGCACAAAGTTGAAACTAAGGTGTTGGTAGAACTGAGCTTTCATCTGGAGTCTCTGGGGAAGAATCCACTTACGGTTTCATTCGGGTTGTTGGCAGAATCCTGTTCCTTGTGGTTGTAGATCTGAGGTTCTTGTTTCCTTTTGATCTTTCACCCAGAGGCTGCTCTTTGATCCTAGAAACCACCTACATTCCTCCTCATGTGGTCCCTTCCATCTTCAGTGCCAGCAATGCACCCCTTCTCACACTGAATTTCTCTTCCACATGATCACATTAGGTCCACCCAGATAATCTCCCTTTTGATTAGCTTAAAGTCAACTGATTAGTAACCTCAATTACATCTGCACAATCTCTTTTGCCATATAATATAACAAAATCAGGGCATGATATCTCATCATATACATAATCACAAGAATTAGGATGGCAAATTCCAGGGGCAAGGAAGAATTTTAGGACTTTTCATACCATAAGTGAGAAAAGAAACAATATATAAAGGGTGAGGAAGTATGCTTGATTTCTTATCAGAACAATGTGTGATGGAAGACAATGGAATGACACCTTTAAAATCAGAAAGGAGGAAAAGTAAAGAAAACTGACAACCCAGAATTCTATACCCACCAATATATCCTTTTAAAATGATATAATCCTTATATCATATTAATATAGCCTTATAAAACAATGAGATAAAACTTTAGGAAACATTTTCAGATAACTAAAATCAGGAAGAATTCATAAGACCTGTTCTATGGGAAATGTTAAAAGAGGTTATTCAGGCTTAAAAGAAATGATGCCAGACTAAATTCACATCTGCAGGAAGAATAAAAATACATTAAAAATGATAAATATGTGGGCAAATATAAAAACCTATCTTTTTTCTTGTATCAATTTCTTTAAAAGACAACTGGCTTTTAGAGTAGGAGCAGGTGCCCATAGGTCAAATTCAGCTCTCGCCTTATTTTTATATGGCTTGATAGTAAGAATTTTTTTAAAGGCATTGTAAAAACAGAAAGTAAGCATGAATTAAAAATAACGACAACAAAATAATAATAATATGCAATACAGGCCATATGTGGATATCAAAGCCTAAAATATTTACTTTCTGGAACTTAAACAAAAAGCTTGACGACCTCCTTTCATAGAGCAAAAACTAAAATAATAATAACATTGTATTATGGGATTTATAACAAATGTAATAGTTGCATGTATGACAACATTAGCACAAAATATGGGGAAAAATAAATAAAGTTATGTTGTTTAGACATTTTTACATTTTACGTGAATGTTAAAATCACAATATAAACTCTAGGAAAATTGTGATAAGAATGCACATTGTAATCTCCAGAGCAATCACTAAAAAATATAAAATAGCTAGAAAGCTAAAAGAGGAGTCAAAATGGAGCACTAAATCTTTTTCTTACATAAAATGCAGAAATAGAATAAAATAGATGAGAAAACAGACTGGAAAATTAGAAAGCAAATAGGAATATAATAGAATTAAATCTAGCCATATCAATAATTTTATTAAATATAAATTGACTAAACACTCCAAGTAAAAAGCAAAGACTGTCAGACTGCATAAAAATCATTATCCAGTTATATGCTGTATACAAACAACATACTTTACATACAGACATATAAATAGGTTGAAAGTAAAAGATTGGTGTAATGAACTGAATCATGTTCCCCTAAAATTCATATATTGAATTTATAACCCTCCCTCGTGTGACTATATTGGAAATAGGATGTTTAAGGAGGTAATTAAGATTAAATGAGGTCTGAAGGGTGGAGCTCTGGTCTAATAGAACTGGCGTCCTTATAAAAGAGAAAAAGACACCAGGGATCTATCTCTATTCTCCATGTGTACACACAGTGAGAAGGTGGCCACCTGTAGGCCTGGAAGAGAGCCCCTTACCAGACACCAAACCCTGCTGGACCTTGATTTGGGATGTGCAGTCTCCAGAACTGTGAGAAAATTAATTTCTGTTGTTTAAGACACTGAATCTGTGGTCTTTGCTTATAGTAACTCAAACAGTCTAAGAGATTTGGAAAAGGTAGACAACACAAACAGTAAGAATAAGAAAAATGATGTGGGCATATTAATAACTGGCATCATGACAAAGAGTCTTATGATAAATAAAGAGAAGCATTTCAAAATTATAAAAAGTCACCTTCTCAGGAAGACATAAAACCATAAATGTATATACACTAAATATAAAATCTTAAAATATGCAATAAAAAACTAACAAAAATAAATAAAAACACAATTCAATGTTAGGGATTTTAACACCCCTTCCTCAATAATTGATAGAACAAGTAGGTACAAATCAGCAAGGAGATAGATTTGAACAACACTATGAACCACCTCGACTTTATTAACATTCATGGAACACCCCACCCAACAACAAAAGAAAGCACATTATTTTTAAGTGCACATGAAACATTCACAAAGATAGGCCATATGCTGCATCATAAAACTAGTCTCAGTAAATTACAAGTAAAGTATTAAAATCATAAAGAGTATGATCTTTGAAAAGGGTGAAATTAAATTGCATATCAGTAACATTAATATTTCTAGAAAGCCCCAACTATTTGGAAATTAACCACACACTTCTAAGTAAATTAGGATTTAAAATAAACCATAATGGAAATTAGATGTTTAGAGTGGAATGATAATGAAAACACAACGTATCAAGATTCGTGAGATGCAACTCAAGCAGTGCTTAAAAAGACATGTTGTCATCCCTCAGTATCCTTGGGGGATTGGTTCCAGGACCCACTGGATACCAAAATTCACAGAGACTCAATTCCCTTATATAAAATGGCATAGTATTTGCAAAAAACCCATGTACATCCTCTCCTATACTTTAAATCATCTCTAGATTACTGATAATACCTAATACAGTGCCTACACATCACTTCATTACTGTGCATGCAATGTAGTACTTGGCATAATGTTGCAATTTCAAGTTTTGCTTTTCAGAACTTTGTGGAATTTTTTGTCCAAATATTTTCAATCTATAGTTGGTTGACTCCATGGATGGGGAACCCATGGATACAGAGGGCTAACTGTGTATAGCTTTAAGTGTCTATATTAGAAAAGAAGAATGTTGTAAACGTATCTAAATTTCCTCCTAAAAAAGCAAATAAGAGAAGTAAAGAAGGAAATATAATAATAAATATAAGAAGAGAAACCAATGAAAAATACAAAGTAACAATCAGTAAGGAAAGAAGGGCTATGAATCTTATAGAGATTAGATTGGTAACAAGAAAATATGATGAAAAACAGCATGTTAATAAAATCTACAACTTAGATAAAATAGAAAACTTTCCTGAAAAGAACGAATTTTCAAAATTAACGGCAGAAGAACAGGGATTTAAATATTCCTGTATCTACCAAAGAAATTAAATTTGTAATCAAAATCTTTCCATATACAACACAAAATTCCCAGCACAAATTATTTGATTAGTGAATTTTATCAAATCTTTAAACAAGAAATAATACCACTCTAATACAAATTCTTTCAGAAATTAGTTAATAAGGCCAGCATAACTGTGATACCAAAATCTGACAAAAACATTTCAAGTAAAGAAAATTGCAGGCCAATATCTCTTAGGAATATCGGCAAACAAATTATCAGCAAATCGATTGATTCCAGAGATATATAACGAGGATAATACATAATGACTAAGTAGGGTTAATCCCAGAAATGCAGTGTTTAACATTTGAAAAACAATCAGTGTAATTTTCTACATTTACAAAATAGAGAAAAAAACATGATCATCTGAGACAGATGCATAAAAATATTTGAGAAAATTCAGTGCCCATTTTTCATTTAAAAAAATTCCAATCAAAACCTTAGCAAGCTGTTTTGTAATTAAAGGAAGTTAACAAGCCAATTCTAAAATGTATATGGAAACAGAGGGATCCTAGAATAGCCAACACAAATTTGAAAAAGAAGAGCAAAGTTGAAGGAGTCATACTGCCTGGTTTCAAAACTTACTCTAAAGCTATAGTAACCAAAACAATGTAGTGTTGACGTACCGGTAGGCTAATATATCAGTGGAACTGAAAAGAGAGTTCAATATACATATATAGCAAATTGTTTCTCTAAAATGGTGCTAATAGGGATAGAAAAATCTTTTTAATACTATTAAAGGGTGCTTAAAAATGGATAAAGCATATGGAACACAAATCCTACCTCCCACCATAACCAAAAATTAATTCAAGAAGGAATTCAATTCTCAGTTCCTAGGTTCACTTGTGATTTGAGGGAGTTTGGGTTTTTGTTTTTGCTTTTTTGTTTTGTTTTTATAATGTTTATCTAAACATAACATCTAAATCTATAAACCTTCTGAAAAGAAGATATAGGCAAATACATATCTTCATAACATTGAAATAGGCAAATATTTCTTAGGCAGCATGAGAAAAGCAATAAATAAAAAAGAAAACAATGATACATTAAACTTCATTAAAATGTAAAATTTCGGCTCATCAAAAGATACTATTAAGAAAATAAATAGGCAAGCCACAGACTGGGAATACATATAGAGATCTGAGAAAATACTTGTATTCAGAATACACAAAGAATTCCTACTAAGAGAAATGAAAAAGAAAAACGGAATAAAAAATGGGCAAAAGACTTAAACAGACAATTTTCAAAAGAAGATATACAAACAGGGGAAAAGTACACAAAAATGTTCTTCTTAGCATCATTCAGGAAATGCAAATGAAAATGATAATTACTAGAATCACATTCTGCACACCTATTCCCAAAGGTAAACATGAAAGGCAGATGAGAACAAATGTTAGTGAGAATGTGGAGAAACTGGACCCTCCCCATACATTGCTGGTAGAGATATCAAATGCTACAGTTTATGATAAAAGTTAAATATATACTTACCCTATGACACAACAACTACACTCTTATTTATTTACCCAAGAGAATTTAAACCAAAGGTCCAAAATAGTCTTCTACAAGAAAACTTATGACAACTTTATTTATGATAGCCCCAAGCTGAAAACAACACAAAAGATCCATCAACAGGAGGATGGATAAACAAATTATGGCATATTCATACCAGAGAATGCTTCTCAACAATAAAAAACAAATCAACCACTGGTATATCCAAAAACACTGGCGAATCTCAAGACTGTCATGACTAATAGAAGCCAGACACAAAAGACTACATATTGTTCAATTAGATTTATGCCAAGTTCAAGAATGTGGAGATAGAAATAAAAACAGTGGTTGCTTACGAGTTGTGAGGATTTATTGGAGGAAGGTAATGAAACTATCTGGGGTGATGAAATTATGTTATATCTTCCCTGAGGTATTTAATTTGTCAGAGTTCATTGAATTGTACATTTAAGATATGTACATTTCTCTGTATGCAAATTTTACCTAAAGTTTTGAAAATCAACAATGTAAAGTTGAATAAAAACCATTTTCCAAGGCCTTCAGTAACATATTTAGACACACGGGTACACGTGAGCAAAGTAACGAGCAGAAAATCTAAAAAGAGTAGGCAGAAAAGTTAGATAGTGTCATGCCAATACCACCCAAGCTGTTTACAGCCTGTCTGTAAAAGGTTTCTCACAAGTGGAAAAACAGACAGGCCCTGTGTTTGCACTGCCAACTTTGATTATGGAGGACACCATGGGGATTGAACAATCTGCTGCCATTATTGTCCCTCATCAGAAAACCACTTCAAGGATATCCAGCAGGTAATCTTTGAAAAAAATCTTTGCAAAGCAAATATTGCAGAGAAGCATTGACGGCTCTGGTCCCATAAAAGGCTATATAAAGAACCACTCAATGGGAAAAGCTGTTGATGAATTTGAAAGACTGTTCAGGGTATCTGGTGAGAACAGAGTGTGAGTCCAGACGGAAGAAGTAAATCAAAGTACATGACCAGATTGAGATTTTTAAA
>RJWJ010021793.1:0-27512 GCA_004363605.1 Indri indri | reverse complement strand
CACTACACTACAGCCTGGGTGACAGTGAAAGACCCTGTCTCTAAAAAATAAAAAATAAAGGAAATATGACCATACTCCCTAAAGACCACTATGTACTTTATGCTCAAGACAAAGACACAGGAAAATTAACCCTGATGAGGCACATCCACTTGCAAGACAATAAAACTAACCAAAAAAATGCCTGGAAACAACCCAAGCTGCTTGAGATCTTTGCATCCAATACTAGTGACTAAATGTAGCCTTGTCTCACACTCGGCGTAATGCCATAGGCAATGGAGAATTTTCTTTCTACACAAAAGTAACCACTGGGTGGTCCATTTAAAAAACACTTTCTAGCCGGGCGCGGTGACTCACGCCTGTAATCCTAGCACTCTGGGAGGCCGAGGCAGGCGGATTGTTCTGAGCTCAGGAGTTTGATACCAGCCTGAGTAAGAGCAAGACCCCGTCTCTACCAAAAATAGAAAGAAATTAATTGGACAGCTAAAAATATATATAGAAAAAATTAGCCGGGCATGGTGGCGCATGCCTGTAGTCCCAGCTACTCGGGAGGCTGAGACAGTAGGATTACTTGAGCCCAGGAGTTTGAGGTTGCTGTGAGCTAGGCTGACGCCATGGCACTCGCCCCAGGCAAGAGAGTGAGACTCTGTCCCAAAAAATATAAATAAAAATATAAAAAACACTTTCTAAAAGAGAACTCATTGTTAATTGTTCATCCTGGAAAAACCATCATACCACACTAAAGTGAAAAAAAATTTGCTTCTGCAGCCTAACAAACTATAAATTTTATTTTCTTTTCTAGCTGTAAAATTTTATCAATCTCCTATCTCCCTTTCCCTAGGAGAAATTCTTAAAAATAAGTTAAGTTCAAACACATACTACTTTTATAAATACATGTTTTTTTTAAATCTAAACTTATAAAAATATAGAAAAACGTTTTTAAACCAACCAAAACGAGGGGCTGGGCACAGTGGCTCACGCCTGTAATCCTGGCACTCTGGGAGGCCAAGGTGGGAAGATCACTGGAGCTCAGGAGTTCAAGACCAGCCTGAGCAAGAGCGAGACACCATCTCTACTAAAAATAGAAAAATTAGCCAGCATTGTGGCTCACTGTATTCCCAGCTACTCTGGAGGCTGAGGCAAGAGGATCGCATGAGCCCAGAAGTTTGAGGTTGCAGTGAGCTATGATGCCACTGTACTCTACCCAGGGTGACACAGCAAGACTCTGTCTCAAAAAAAAACCCAACCATAATGAATACATATTCATGATCTGCTAGAGTCTTTTAAGAGTAGGACTGCATGACATATTCTTAACTTAGAAGGGGCGTGGTTCAACACAATGGTTAATGGGCTTTTCCTTTCAGAAAAGGGAAATGGCAGTCTGTAACCGTGTGCCATTTACCTAGAAACACGACTGCATTTACCATCATCTTCATGCAAAACAGACCAGTGCCAAGACTCAGCTTCTAAGAAACCAGCCTTGCTGCCAAGTAACAACCAACAATGTTAAATCAGATCAAATTTGTGAGTTGTGGCTTTCAATTCCACTCTCAACTCAAGTAGTAATTATATGTTCAACTCTTGGCAATCCACTCCTGTGCCTCAGTTTCCCGAAAGCACTTTATAATAGGATATTTAAGCAAGCCTCAGTTGTAGCAATCACAGTTAAAACATTAAAGAAATCCTGAGGCATAATAATACAACTCTTTGGAAAAAAAAGCATTATACAAATCCAGTGTGATAAGTGCATTACTGAGCTTTGTACAACTTCTCTAATTTCCTTATGTTTCGGTTTCCTCATTCCCAAAAAAAAGTAAGTTAACGTGTCTACTAAATATTACCTCAGAGACATGGTATGGCGATATGCTTTCACTGTTAGAGGAAAAGTGTTAAAAAACATAAAGCGGTGCTAACACATGTAGTGTATTCTGCAGTGCCTGACAAAGGACTGTAAAATCCTGAACACCTTTAGAAAACTTTATCTGATCAGAAAGCTGCCAGTAGTAAATGGAGTTTGATTCATAACCTTATCTCACAACAAAAACAATGCTGAATTAGTTCCACAAGTTTGAAAACCATATTTAACATAAACGATCTGAGAAATCAAAGCCTTTTGAAAGAAAGCAAACTATAAAAGTTCCTATGACCGAGATGTTTATTGAACAAGTTATGTTTAATGACAACTTCAGTAGTTTTTGAGTCTTTACATTTAAAGTACACGGTGATGCTAACTAAAGGGTTTTATATTATTGGCAACAATTTTTCCTGCATTTTCTTTCAAATTAAATCAAGAGTAAAAAAGAAATTCAAGCTGCATACAATTTCTTCTGTTTCTCTAATATTACAGCCAAAAGTCAAAATCATTTTCCACACAAGTCACTGAAGAATTCAAGTGTCTCTGATTATGAACGAGCCTAAAATTATAAAGCCAAATTATGTGTACCTTAAAAAGAGGGTGTTCCAGGAACAATGTTGTTTTCGTTCAGTTCTGAGAGGTTATGTGGTTAAGAAACTCCTGGAAAATAAGAAACAATAATAATTTACTAGGGTAGGTCTTTTTTCTGAAAATGAAGACATATATTGCTCAAGTTTTAGGGAAACCTAAAATTTACAAGTAGGAAAGTTTCTGAAAGCACGATGTCATGGCTTGAAGCAGCACCCTGTAGAGTCTACAAAAGACACAACTGCCTGGGAACTGGGTAAAGAATACTTTGCAGAAACACATATATAAGAAACAGAAGAACTTTCCTTTTTCAGTCTCAATTATTTCTTGATAAGAGAACTGCTGACTACCTCATAATTAATTTTTTTATTGATAAAAGGAACTGGACATCGTATACTGTCCAATCACACAAGCCTAATTTAAAAAACTTGTAGGTTTTTTTCTCTCCCCCTATAAATTCTGGCTAAATATTTTATTCATAAATGTCCTTACTACATGCTTGATGATGCAAATGCAGTTGCATAGAAAATTTTGCCAAAAGGTACTGTGTATATAGTGTTATACTAAATTGCAAAATATGAGAAAAAGCACATTATCTCTAGTAAGTCTAAATCACAATTATTTTTCAAAACTGAATTTTAGGTGGCAGAATTTGAGGTTTTTTTTGTTTTTTTTTTTTTGAGACAAGAGTCTCACTCTGTTGCCCGGGCTAGAATGCCGTGGCGTCAGCCTAGCTCACAGCAACCTCAAACTCCTGGGCTCAAGCCATCCTCCTGCCTCAGCTTCCCGAGTAGCTGGGACTACAGGCATGCGCCACTATGCCCGGCTAATTTTTTCTATATGTATTTTTTAGTTGTCCAGTTAATTTCTTTCTATGTTTTTAGTAGAGATGGGGTCTCGCTCTTGCTCAGGCTGGTGGTCTCGAACTCCTGAGCTCAAACAATATGCCCGCCTCGGCCTCCCAGAGTGCTAGGATTACAGGCATGAGCCACCACGCCCGGCCAGAATTTGAGTTTAATTCTCAAACTCTCAAATCTGATTTATCTAGAGTTCTCCCCCCACCTTTAAATGGCAGTGGTCAGCAGTAACAAACAGAATTCCTCACCTTGAGATGCTTTTTACATGTTTACGACATAAAATGTTTTTGCTTATTTCAGTTTCTCACTGTTCAGAAATAAATCATGAGCTCTAATTTGTTCTCCAGTATTTTAACAGCTCAGGTTTTTGTAAATAGTATACTATGCTAACAACTTTCCAATCTGGATACCCAGTTGCTTCAATACCTCACCATGAATGGGAACTGAAAAAGGCCTCTGAGTAGCCCAAACAAATGTCTAAGACCATCTCACACAGCCCATGCCTTTTGGTAAAATACCCAAAGGCCTTGCTCAATCCGAGCCCATCTATGTCAAACAATTACTGTAAATTTGGGTATCTAGTTTTCTAGCCCAAAGCAGAAGTAAAAATTAAAATGGAAAAAGGAGCTGCTAGAGTCAGACATGATGACAATGGTAAGAAACAACTGCCGTCAATTAACGTTAACAGCAAAGAGAGCGAGAGCCAGAGAGAGGAGAAATACAAACATCTGCAACCATTTGGATCTCAAATACCTTTACACAAGTGACAGCTGAGATTCATATACACAGTCATACTTCTGTAAGCAAATCTGTTTTTTGACATTCCCCAATTTGAAAAGATAACCCAGGCAGGGTGTGGTGGCTCACGCCTGTAATCCTAGCACTCTGGGAGGCCGAGGCGGGTGGATCGCTCAAGGTCAGGAGTTCGAGACCAGCCTGAGCAAGAGCAAGACCCCGTCTCTACTAAAAATAGAAAGAAATTATCTGGACAACTAAAAATATATATATAGAAAAAATTAGCCGGGCATGGTGGTGCATGCCTGTAGTCCCAGCTACTCGGGAGGCTGAGGCAGGAGGATCACTTGAGCCCAGGAGTTTGAGGTTGCTGTGAGCTAGGCTGACGCCATGGCACTCTAGCCCGGGCAACAGAGTGAGACTCTGTCTCCAAAAAAAAAAAAGATAACCCAAAGCCATCACAATTATTACCAGTATATCTATATATTAATAGCACTTACTTACACCAAGCAATGGCAGACATAGACTGTAGGTTAAGCCAAATTCCCTTTTTCTCCCCACTCAAGAGGGCATTAATAGAATGTATAAGAGTGAATTAAATTCATTGCTTTATTCACACAACAAATAATTATTCAACACTTACTATTAGCAAGCACTATTCTAGACACGGGGGAGAGAGGTGTGCACAAATGAGACACAGTCCCTGTCCTCATGGAATTCACATTTGTATATCCAATATGAATTCTTTAAATAAATAGTTCACAGTGGCATTTTAATTAGTAATAAATCGTTTATAACACATATCACCTCATAACTGAAAAAGACACACAAAAACCTAAAAGACCCATTGGCTGTGAACTGTTGATTTAGAATAAAGGCAAACCAGCTAGCACACAGCTGTTAAAGTATGATGGAAAAAACCTTGACTGGAGATCTGAGTTTGGGTTCCAACTCTGCCACTCAGCTGAATAACCTTGAGAAAGTTTCATGTGTAGGTTTCAGCCTTTTAATATATAAAATGGGGTTTCCATCACCAATTTCATATGATTAATAAAACAGTAATCACATGATTCTTAGGGAGATTAACCAATAATGTAGGCGAAAGGCTTGTAAACTATGAAATGCCATACCAAAGTTAGCTGTTAAACATTATTAGGGTACACCATAACTGATATTATAAACTGACATTAATAAAATAAATTCAAAACACACTATTTTATTATTAAGAAAGAAAAAAGTAGCAAATTTTAGAAAGGACCTCATGCATACTCTGGTTTCTCTCCAGGTCACATAAATCTTTCACCTTTTATTAAAGATTTCTGTGAAGAGAAACAGCTCTGAGTTTTTCAACTACTTTTTTGAGGCCTTGCTTTGGCAGGGGAGGGAGGGACGGAGGGAGGGAGGGAGGGAGGAAGGGGGCCAGGTAAGGTGTCTCACACCTGTAAGCCTAGCACTTTGGGAGGCGGAGGAAGGGGGATTGCTTGAGGCCAAGAAACCAGCCTGAGCAAGATCCAGACCCCTCTATAAAAACAAAAATTGGCCAGGCATGGTGGCCTCGGCCTGCAAGTCCCAGCTACTTGGGAGGCTGAGTCAGGAGGATTGCCTGAGCCCAGGCATTCAAGGCTGGGGTGAACTATGATGACACACTGCACTGTAGGCCAGGTAACATAGCAAGACTGGGGGTGGGGGGGAGGCTCATGAGGAAAAAAAAAGCAGGAGAGGGAGAGATTTTACTTTTTTTTGAGACAGCATCTCACTCCCAGTGGTGTCATCATAGCTCACTGCAACCTCAAACTCCTGGGCTCAAGCAATCCTCCTGGCTCAGCCTCCCAAGTAGCTGGGACTACAGGCATGCGCCACCACACCCAGCTAATTTTTCTATTTTTAGTAGAGACAGGGTCTGGCTCTTGCTCAAGAGATCCTCCTGCCTCAGCCTCCAGTGCTAGGATTATAGGCATAAGCCACCCTGCCTGGCCCCCTTTTTTATGTTTAGTGCTTAAATAAATTCTCAACTAACAGGGAAATTACTATCTAGAAGTAGTCATACCCTAAACATGACTGCAAGCCAAAAGGAAACTTATTTACCTAACTATATTTGACTGTCATCTAAGTAAAGGGTCATGGAGCCTCAAAGAGCAGGTCAGTTAAACTGTGCAACAAAGGACATGGGCTTCCAAACATAATTACACTTATCATTACATATAAATTATTCTCTGACAGAGGAAAGGACTGCCTAGCATTCTGCAAAAAATCACAATGGCATCAGCAGACAATGGCCCTATTTGTATCAGGGTGGAATCTGCAAGGGTAGAAAATTCATGCCTCGCTTAATTTTAATCTATAGAAGGCATGGACTTCAAAAAAGCAAAGATAGGAGAGAATCAGACAAAATCTAGTTAAATCATAAAGCTCATTTTCTGAGGGAAGCCAATATATTAACAATTTAAGCAGCATTGTGCTCATTTCATCCCCAAAAAAGACACATTTCCAACACCTTTTCATGATTAATGAGACACACTATGTCAGTACAGACTACAAGGTCACCTCAGTTGAGGTTAAATATAAAACGGAACTTCACATACTATCTCGCTGAAACCACAAATCCAAAGGCAGATTTAACTTCATTGATCCAGCCTTTTAAGACTAGCCATAGAGACAACAACTGCCTGGGTGGAAAACCAAAGCAGCTTCTGATTAAGAAGATCCCTGATTCAAAGAAAACGAAAAACGGCTGGGCAAGGTGGCTCCCGCCTGTAATCCTAGCACTCTGGGAGGCCGAGGCAGGAGGATCATTTGAGCTCAGGAGTCCAAGACCAGCCTGAGCAAGAGTGAGACCCTGTCTCTACTAAAAATAGAAATATTAGCCAGGTGTGGTGGCATGTGCCTATAGTCCCAGCTACTTGGGAAGCTGAACTAGGAGGATTGCTTGAGCCAGGAGTTAGAGACTGCAGTGAGCTATGATAGTGCCACCGAACTTCAGCCTGCGTGACAAAGAGAGACCCTGTCTCAAAAAAAAATTTTTTTAATTAAAAAAATAAAAAAATACTCCCAACACTATTAGCCAGGAACATTAGTTAGAAATGGCTGGGAAGCAACAAAGAGGGTAATCACCGCCTACCCTATAAAGTTATTTAGAAGTTTAGTTAACTCATTTCCAATAAAGCAGAACATTATAATTTAAAGAAACTAATTTCCTTAGCAACAACTTTGACTACAGTTAATAAACCATCTTTAACAAACTTCATGACAGATTGCAGCAATAATTTAGGAGGCAGACTCCTTCAACACAAAGGTAAACAAAACATCCCCCTCCCCATTTACCTCGAAGCCCCTCCTCACACATAAACCTGTGAATCAGCTTAAAAGTTTTTTAGCTTAATTTGCCACAAGGAACAAAAGTAAACTGTAAATCCTGAAACTATTTCAAAAGCCTATCTAAAAGACTGAGTATTACTTAACCAGACTTTCTTTCAAATTGAGCTAAAGTTCTAATGAGCAAAATTTATCCTAGCTGCATGGGGTAAGGGGGTGAGGGCCACTGGCGACAAGCAGAATCAATTATCCTAAACAAAAAGCACCCAAGCATAATTAGAGAAGTGCGGTTCAGTGGAAAGAGCACTGACTTGGGAGCAAACCAGCCTATGCTCCAGCACTGTTATTAAGTGGCTCAGGACCTTGCGTCCTGAGTTATTTGGCCTCTCAAAGGGCCTCAGTATCCTCAGCTACTATGACCCTTACTTTGCAAAGATGTTTGCGAATATTAGAAATACAACATAAAGGGGCCGGGTGTGGTGGCTCACACCTGTAATCCTAGCCACTCTGGGAGGCCGAGGCGGGTGGATCGTTTTGAGTTCAGGAGTTCGAGACCAGCCTGAGCAAGAGCAAGACCCTATCTCTACTAAAAATAGAACGAAATTAGCTGGACAACTAAAAATATACAGAAAAAGTTAGCCGGGCATGGTGGCGCATGCCTGTAGTCCCAGCTACTCGGGTGGCTGAGGCAGAAGGATCACTTGAGCCCAGGAGTTTGAGGTTGCTGTGAGCTGGGCTGACTCCACGGCACTTGCCCCAGGCAAGAGAGTAAGACTCTGTCTCAAAAAAAAAAAAAAAAAAAAGAAATACAACATAAAGGGTCTACTTCAATCCTTGGTACAAAGAAAGAGCTCAATGAACTGCACCTTTTATACTATTAGATAAATTCAACCTGACCTTTTAGATTCCTTTTCTGCATCAAATAACTCTCATCCTGTAATTCTAACCTGGAACATGGTAAGAGTTCAAAAAATAGTAGCAAATATTATTATCCAACAAATTCGCTAATCCTGTCCTCACATAAACATCTATAAATATAAACTTATAGCTACACACCTCTTGTAAAAAATTTTAAATGGGATCAGAGAACACGCTGACTAAAATCAACTCACTCTCTGGGCAATCAGTTCTTTAGCTACATCAAGTATAGAGGCAATCTAATGAAGGTTCAGCCATCAGGAATCATTTTCATTTAGGAAGAAAAGACCCCAAGGAACTTAAGTAGATTTTCTTAGCCTTTGCAGTCTGGGAGACATGACACGAAACTTCTATCATAACAAAATGGCCAGTTTTGCTTCCATTACTGTTATAAACCCACAAAACCATCACACTTCTTTCCCAAATTAGATTCCAGATTAAACAGAAGCCAAATGGGTTACAGATTTAATATTTAGAAAACTTTTAATCAAAAGCAAATATTTTCTTGAAGAGATTTTTCCCCTTTTGCTTTCTGTAAATATACTTTGAGGGAGCCCCCTGAATATACTCCTTTAACAAATAAATGAACATACATGGTCCCAGAAAATATACAGTAATTAACAGTCTACAGAGATTTGTTTCTACTTCCACTTCTTTGGTCACATCAATCACTTTTCCATCAACCTTACTTACTAGCATGAAAGTGGAAATACTTCAAAAACAAATTAAGCTATTTGCAGTAATTTCCCATTTTACCATTTTCAAAATATTAAATAATTTTCTTTGCAGTAAGGTTTTTTAGTTCAGAGCATTATGTTGCCAACAAGACAAATATTCAAGCCATCCATCCGGTGGCATTTGATAAGATCAACATAGCTATATATTTATAATCCTATTATCTCCTTAGCAGGTGAGACACAAAGGATTAGGTCAACATTATTCAAGCTTCATAATACTGTATAGTAAAATGTTAATGGTAGAAAGTAGGTGGTATTTATAAAGGTATACACCAGAATTTCCTAAACTTTGTTATATGGTTGAAATTTTTCATAATAAAATGTTGGGGGGGAAAACCCATAGCAACTAACATGCCCTCTCACAGTTCAATCTCTAACTTACGATTTATATTTTTTGGAACAGCATAAATCCTATAGCCTTGATTCCAATGAAGTTTTATTTAAAGAAATGTTCATGTAGAAAATTACATCAGAAGCATGTTAATCACAAAGGTCTTCATCACCAAGTCAATTTAAAACAACCTGTTGTAGGTCTAGTGTGAAACAAATCTGTCATAAAATTCTTTAAACATTTTTGAAGACTCTAAAATCCCACTCTGAAAGAAAAGAAAACAACCCCAAGAGCTCTCATTTGAGGGTGAGGAATTTACATTTCCCCCAAATTGAGTAATTCTGTGTCACTTAAGTGTAACATCAAATAAAATTATCCAGTTTGGAGGCTCATAAAACAACAGGCCTCTGCCTGTAGTACCAGCTACTCGGGAGGCTAAGGAAAGAGGATCACTTGAGCCCAGGAGTTCAAGGCCAGCCTGGGCAACATACTCTGGAATTGACTTATGCATTTCACAAAAAGATAACTTTATTAAAGTTTCATCTTTATGCTGGTGAATTTCACTCTTACTCCATCCACTAAAAGAGCTCCAAGTTGCACTACAAATTGAGACTCATTTTGTGTCTCCTATGTTCAATTATCTACCTTGTCTTAGCAGGGAGACACTCAGGATGAAGCAGCACAGGACAGCCTGAATGTTTAATGTTAACACCCAGAATAATATTAATGGTTTGACTTCAGAATTGAGAGGGAAAGTTCCATGAGTCATGTTCATTTCTAAACTCAAAATACAGTAAATCCTCACTTAACATCATCAATAGCTTCTTGGAAACTTCGACTTTAAAATGACATACAGCTCAACTTTAGGTGAAATGACATACAATGAAACCCATTTTACCATAGGCTAACTGACGTATAAACCAGTTAAGTTCCTATACTCTATTTCTGGTCAGAAAAACATTACCAACTTCTCATTAAAGAACAAAACACTTCTAATATTAAACCCTGAAGTATATGCCCATTTAAGAAAGATGAATAAAAACAAATAAGAAAATTATTTATCTACTTATTCCAGTTTAGGGTAGGGAGTGGCCAGAGCCTATGAGGGCAGCTCAGGGCACAAGGCGGGAACCCCACCCTGGACAGGATTCCATCCCATCCCAGGGCACACTCACACACAAACCTACATTCACAAAGTCAGGGATTATTTAGACACGCCAATGAACCTAACATGCACATCTTTGGGATGTGGGAGGAAACCAGAGTACCCAGTGAAAACCCACGCACGCATGGGGAAAATGTGCAAACTCCACACAGGCAGTGGCCCTGGCAAGGAAGCGACTTTTTTCTCATCAACGTTATAAAGAAACGACGTTATTCGAGGATCTGCTGTAATCTGTATATAACATATTCTGAAGAAACTATATTTACGGTAACAATTCCAAATGCTTAAAAGTTTAAGCTTACTGGGAAGCAGTAAGCATTTTAAAATATATTTTGTGTCCTTCCCTAGATACTAAACTGGGGTTTTCCTAAATTAAGTTTAAGAGATATATCCTTCCCCACCTCCCGGGTTGTAATAACTAAAACATAACATGTAACATTTCCACTCTACCCGATCAAGCTCAAAAGAAAAACTACAGAATTGAAATAACAATGTTACAGGTCTAAAAGCCAGAAACTGTTCATGACCAGAAATTTGAAAAGTAACAATGACAAACATTTATAATATTCCTGTCAACTTTCATTCTAGTAGAGATCTCTCTTTAGACAAGGAAAATATAAATACCTATGCTGTGATTTCATATTAGTCACAAAAATTAAGGTTTCATTCATACTTAAATTTGTTATTTGTAAATAGAGCAGGTGGAGGATCTTTAGAAAACAGTGCTACAAACAGAAGATCTGAAATTCTCTTTGCTTAATTCTTAACACAAGGTAGTAACAGTATATTTACACTACTATAAAGAAACTTTGAAAGTTTTCATTACAAATTACTAACTGTAGTTTAACTTTGACACAGCTATTCTCTATTAAAAGCAGCTTAACAGGTAGGTCTCCACTGAAACAGGATTAGGGAAAACTGTAGTTCTGATTGCTTTTCAACTATAGTCATTAATAGCTCAAGAACTGTTGCTTCTGTACACAAAGAAGCACGGCTGAATTTTTTTTTATTTTGGGGGGTTGGTCTGGCTACATTACTGCAGGCTGGACTAGAACTCCTGGGCCCAAGCCATCCTTCTGCCTCAGCCTCCTCAGTAGCTGGGACTCCTTGTATTTTGATTGAACTTTGAGGAGGAGAAAGCGCTGAATCAACAGCTAATTCGGCTGATTTTTTTTTTTTTTCTGAACAGTTATCACATATAAACACAGATGAGAAGCCCAACAAATTGAGAACTATGATTCTACTCCACGTAAATTTTGTGACAGATTAACGGCAATTTGGTAAAAGTAAAAACTGCCAATATTGTGATAAGGAGTTTAGGATTTATTTCAAAATAATCCAGTTTGGGGAAGGGGTAAACCTTAAACAATACTGACCTTGGCTATGAGTTAATAATTGCCAAGGTTGAGTGACCAATAAATGGGATTCTCCATACTATCCAATTTTTGTATATTTTCCAGAATAAAAAGTTTAAAAATAACCTTTAGGTTATTTATCGGAATATTAAAATACCATTTCCCTAGCACTACAATTTGTGTTATGGCAGTAGAAGACATGCTTTGTATTGCTTGCATAGTTGCTTGTTTAGGTGTTTTTAAAAAGCCATTTAAACAGAGATTTTAAATTAGAAATGACAGTAAGACTCTGCCATAAAACTCTAGGAAAATGTCAAAAACAAGAAGGCCACTTTGCATCATGTGTTACTGAGAGATAGGTGTAAATCAAAATATTTCCAGTTCACTGCCTAAAACAATCCTACGGCATAGGAGGATCATTCAGCAGAGCAAATACACCTTCCTTACTCTTGTAAATTTGAACGTCCATGAGTTGCACTTCCTTAATGAAGAATACAGCTATACAACCGAGTACAAAATAAAAAGAAACTCAGTATGCTTGAATAAAATCCCACCTGTCACCAGATGATCGAAACTGCTCCCTCTACATTCCAACGGTATTTTTGGTTTTTACTTCAACAAGTAGCAATGTAATTTACATTTGGTAAGCAATGATTCCTGGAAGGCCAAAATCAACCAAAAACCTGGTTTAACTCTCTTTCCATCACCCTCTAAACAATTAAAGCTACAAACAGAAAGGAAGCGTGACCTTAAAAACGTCCCCATAGCCAGAGAACGCTGGCAGAACGGACTGAAGCACACCTCTTCCCCGGAACAGAAGAAAACTTCCACACAATCAACGCTGCGACCCAGAGGTGGGGCAAGGGCTTAAAAGCAAAGCCTGCCTACAGAGACGGAGGGAATAAAAGCAAAACTGCAGTGAAAAAAAGTTAGAAGTTAGAGATGTAGAGCAAGAAAGGACAAATTTTTCCATCTTCATACACCCTCCTCCAGAGCCACACACACACACAGAGCAAGAGCTCCAGAAAGGTTTGCTCAACTCAAGGGAATCTTTGGCCAGCAACTTTACCAGAAATGGAATGACAACAAGAAGCTGGATGATGGCAGAAAAACGGACAGGTTGCTCATACTGCAGGAGCTGGTGAATACCCTGCAGTTGGCTAAGCGGAGGAGATGGAAAGAAAGAGCATCTATCTTTTACAAACTGCCTACTACAGAGTGTCCCAAATAAGCGTACGCCCCTTTCAGATGTTAACCCAAAACAATGTTCTGGCGCTGGCGATGGGCACGCTGAACATTTCTGCCTTTAAGGAAAGCCAAACGGGTAGGTAGGTCAACTTCTGTCCACTCTACCCATTAAATTATACCTTCATATCACGCTAATAAATTATGCAGGCGGTTTAGTGGGACACGCTGTAGGTCTGGCATTCCGATAAGCGCTTTACACGCCCCATTTCACTGAACCTTTAACAACCTTAACAGGCGGCGACGGTACTGGCCCCTTTTCCAACCAAGACACAAAGAGTTTTAAGTGACTTGCCTAAAGGGGCAAGAGCCGGGATATGCACCCGCGATGGACACCTGCTCGTAACCACTATGCTATGACCCGGGCTGAGGAGATTTAGATGCTCCGGATCTTGGGGACTTGAAGTGGGCACACCCGCCCCCCAGCCCTGGGAATAACTTCGGCAACCCCGCGCGAGATCCGTGAGGAAAAGCGGCCGTGGCACCTGTTTCTGGCCCCAACAAGGGGTGGAGGAAATGGGAGCTCCCGGGGTCCAAGCCGCAGGGCGCTCCGAAGCGGGGGGGCGCAGAAGGACCCACCTCCTCCGGGAAGGCCCCGCGGGCGGGAGAGAGGCCCGGGTGAAGGTGGCTGGACGCGCGGGCCCGCAGAGGCCTAGGCCCCACCCGCCGCCCACCTCTCCACCGCCGCGGCGCCCGCAAGGACTCCGCCAGGCCCGGCCTGGCCCGGCCGCCTCACCTGGCTGCTGCCCTGAGCTCGTCCCCCGGCCGGCGGTCTTGGGCGGCGGCGGCGAGGAGGGGAAGGAGGAAGGAAGAAGGGAGAGGAGGAAGGGAGAGAAGGAGGGAAGAGGCGGAGTGGCCGCAGAAGAGGCGGGCGCCGCCGGACCGGGGGTTCAAAGGAAGGGGGAGCTGAGAGAGACGCGGCGGGGAGCGGCGCAAACGCTGAAGAGCCGCTCTGGCGCCCGCAGCCCGGCAGGAAGTGACGGGGGAGGGGCCGGCGCCCGCCCCCGGCCCCCGCCCGCCTCCATGCCCGGCCCCACCCCCCACCCGCGGTCCGGACCACAAGTCCCGGCGAGCGCTGCGGCCGCGAAGCTTGCGCTCGCAAGGCACGCCGGGAGCCTAGCGGGCGGGGGCCCGGTTCCCCCTGGGCCGCCGCGGTTCGCCTGGACCCCTGGAGCCTGCTGGGAGTTGTAGTTCGGCTAGGAGTTGCTCGCCGCCGGCTAGACCCCAAGGCGGGCTGAGATCGCCGGCCTGCGTTCTTTCCAACCCAACTTCCTTCTTCCTTCTTTCTCTCGGTCCTTCTTGCACTGCCTCTGCCTGTCCTTTCTTTGTTTCCCGCAATTGTTCCTTCCTCCTTCTGTAAATAAACATTCTGTAAATGTTTATTAAACGCCTACTGTGTGCGAGGTATTGTTCGAAGACCTAAGAATGTAGTGGTGAACAGACAAAAATCCTTGCCCTTCGGGCGGATTGCTTGAGCTCAAGAGTTCGAGACCACCCTGAGCAAGAGCGAGACCCCATCTCTACTAAAAAAATAGAAAGAAATTAATCGGACAACTAAAAATATATAGAAAAAAAAATTAGCCGGGCATGGTGGCGCATGCCTGTAGTCCCAGCTACTCGGGAGGCTGAGGCAGAAGGATCGCTTGAGCCCAGGAGTTTGAGGTTGCTGTGAGCTAGGCTGACGCCACAGCACTCTAGCCCGGGCAACAGAGTGAGACTCTGTCTCAAAAAAAAAAAAAATCCTTGCCCTTCTGGAGTTTACATTCTACTGGAGGTAAAACACACAATAAATAAAATCAGTAACTTTTATAGTGAGACGAAAGGCAAGAAGTGCCAGATTGCTATTTCTTTCACCCAGCTCTAGATAACTGAGTGGTTTTTAGTAGCCGTGTTATATGGGAGGTTGGCGGGAAGAGAGAGTAGTGAGTGGAAAATCTAGAACCTCTCGAACCATACTCAGTCGTACACGCATTGTGAGAGATCCAGGAAACTGAGAGTGAGTGAAGGAACTGCAAGTACACAGGGCTCCTCTCTCTTGCTCACTCTGGGACGGCTTCCCCACCGTTGAAAAATAATTTCTTCTCTGTCCCGTTCGCGCACTCTCTCTCTCTCAGTATCTCTTGATCTAACGATTGCTCAATCTTTCTTGCCAAGGGAATATAGTTTACTTTGTATAAGCTCATAATATGACATGCTGTGGCTGAAGGGGCCCCTCCAAACAATGCTTTGGAGCCTGTGCAAGCCTTAGAGGACACTTTTCTCTGGACCAGGCCTCCTTGCTTTGCTTCTTGCAAAATGCAATAAGACAATTTCAGGATACCAAAAACAAGGACTTTCACCGTCCCTTTAGTGCCTATCCAAGACAGTACTAAGAAACATTCAGATACTCTCCAACCCTCTGCTGAAAGTGATTTTTTCTTTTCCTTTCTAACTTCTGAGCAGTGTGGATCCCATAGCCCATTCCAGAAGAGGAGCAGGCACAGAAAAGTTTCCCTAAATCCAAAGCTGGCTCATGGGCACAATCAGACAATCTCTTAAAAGGTGGTTTTGCTATTATCTGTGGGGACCCAAGTGGTGGGCCTATGACTTCCAGTCTCTATTTTCTCCCCTCCCTCCATACATTAAGGAGGTAACCCCTGTATTTTTTTAGTAGAAACATTAAATAACGAGAAAGAATTTTTAAATAAAAATCAACTTCTCACAGGGTTTTGATAAGCTTTGCATGTTCCCGTGCCTTAGTACAAATACATATAATTTATCTCATAAGAAGCAACACAGAATTTATTGTAACATGCTTAATGGTCCCAGTTTCTTGCTTCCATCTGTGGAAAGAAAAATAATCCCATAATTATTTGGTAAGAGTCAAGAGTTCTTCAGACAGCCAAGGAAACAATCAACAGAGTGAATAGACAACTTACAAAGTGGGAGAAAATATTTGCATGCCATACATCCGATAAAGGGCTGATAACCAGAATCTACAAAGAACTCAAGCAAATCAGCAAGAAAAAAATCAACCCCATTAGAAAGTGGGCGAAAGACATAAACAGAAACTTTTCAAAAGAAGATAGACTAATGGCCAACAAACATGAAAAAATGCTCAACATCTGCTAATCATCAGAGAAATGCAAATCAAAACCACAATGAGATATCACCTAACTCCACTGAGAATGGCTTTTATAAAAAAAATCCCTAAACAGCAAATGCTGGTGTGGAGAGATAGGAACACTTACACACTGTTGGTAGGTCTGCAAACTAGTACAACCTCTATGGAAAACAGTATGGAGATACTTTAAAGAAATAAAAGTAGACCTACCATTTGATCCAGCAATCCCACTACTGAGTATTTACTCAAAGGAAAAAAAGATGTTTTATGAAAAAGACACCTGCACCTGAATATTTATAGCAGCACAATTCACAATTGCAAAGATGTGGAAACAACCCAAGTGCCCATCAATACATGAGTGGATTAATAAAATATGGTATATGTATACCATGGAGTACGACTCAGCCATAAAAAAAATGGTGAACTAATACCTCTTGTATTAACCTGTATGGAACTGAAGACCATTCTTCTAAGTGAAGTGTCACAAGAATGGAAAAGCAAACACCACATGTACTGACTACTAAATTGGAACAAATCAAACAACACTATGTGCACACAGGAAATAAAGCTCATTGGAAATCAAGCGGGTGGGAGCGGGGAGGAGAGGATGAGTAAATTCACACCTAACAGGAACAATGTACACTATCTGGGTGATGGGCATACTTATACCTTTGACTCAATCTGTACAAAAGTAATTTATGTAACCAAAACTTTTGTACCCCCGTTACTCTGAAATAAAATAAAATAGTCTTTAGGACCTTGGAAGAGAACTTGACTGACAGTCTCTAGATACAAATAGAGAAAACCAAATCTAAGTGACCCACTGCTGAACCCCAGGCAGCCCCGTGGCTAACCCATGCCTTGGTTAAATGTAAGTTCTTGGTTACACAAAGTGAAAAGTTCAGAGTAGCTCTCAAAATGAGGAATGTTAAATCTTCAGTTTGTGATTGTTTGTTTTTTCCCCTTTTCCTTCTTTCTTTTTAGTTTTAATTATAGTAGTTACTGTCATTCTAAAACTTAACATAATAATCTGGCTTTGTATCATCCCTTTGAAAAGGAGGCACATTTGGCTGCACAGAGCCTGCTGGGTAGCAGTTACGCCCTCTAGGTGGGGCATGTTCTTTTCATTTCACTACAGTCCCCACCTTGCCCCCGTCTCTCATTTATGTTACTTTCCTCTTCCTGTTGATATTTGAGCTTCTAATGCCTGCCCTACTATGTAAATGCACTGTGTAAATGTGGGCATGATGAATCGTGGGAAAGACAGATGCTGGTCAAATAATCTACAACTGCAACAGTGATAAGCACAGGAAGGAAACGTAGATGGCATTGTGAAACCCTAGCTTCAGGGTTGAGGGAAGGGACACCTTGAAGCATTGTAGCTTCAGCAAAGATCTGACCACTACAAAGGTGGAAACTAGGCAGAAAGGATACAGCAAGTGTTCCCAGCAGAGGGGAAGGACATACAAAGTCCTAAGGTGGGACAGCACATGGCCCAGGTTCCAGTTACCATCGCTACAAAAGAAATCAGTCCCAGTGATTTAAAAGAACAGAACTTTATCATCTCTCGTGGATTCTGTGGGTCAGGAATTGGGGAAGGGTTTGCCTGAGAGGCTCTACCTTGGGATCTGTAATATGGAGCTGGACCAGAGGGGCACAGAGCATCTGGGGGCTAACTGGGCATGTCTCTCTTTATGCAGCCTGAAGGCTCATCCCTGTGGTCTCTTGGCTTGGGCTAACTTGAGCTTCCTGTAGTATAGTGGCCTCAGGGCTGTTGAATTGTTTACATGGCAGCCAAAGTCTTCAAGAATTAAGTATTCCAGCCAGCAAGGCAGAGCTGCATCGCCCTATGTGACCTAGCCTTGGATGTGACATAGAATGACATCCACTATACATTACTGGCTACAAATAAGACTCAAGTTTGTCCAGATCCAAGGGCAGGGGAATTAGCTCTACCCCCTAATGGAGGAGTGGCAAAGATCAAAAACAGCATGTAAAAGAGGAGACACTGTTGAGTGATCTCTGGAAAATACAATCACCACAGCCCATGTTACAGAACTGAAAAGGCCAGCATGGCTGCCACTCAGCAGACGGGAGCACGATTCACGATTAAGCTGAAGATCAGCAAAGGCCAGGCAACACCTTGCTCACAGACCTTGTTAAGGAGTTCTGTCTCTATTATAAGAGCAATGAGATGCCACTGGAGAGTTTTAAACAGGAAGTGACATGGGCAGATTTAAGTTTTGCAAAGACTCTCTAGCTAGTCAGTGGAGAAGGGACTGGCTTCTACGAAGAAGGCGCATTGTACCTGTTAGGTGTGAGGGGAGGTCCAAGTGGGGCTCGGCGAAGGTCCTGCTGCAGCGCTCCAGGCGGGAGAGGACAGTGGCCTGGATTTGGGTGATGGTGGACGTGGGAGAAAAATGAATGGATTTAAGAGTTACTTAGGAGAACATACAGGACATGGACCTGGATGGCAGCAAGGGGGGAAGTGTAAGAGAAGTATCAAGATTGACTGCTAGATTTCTAGAAGATAAGGATGTTTTTTTTCCAGACACTTTGAGTCTGGCATGCCTTGTAGACATTTAAGTAGAAATGGCAAGAAGGTGGGTCTGGAGCTCAGAGGAAAGTCAGGGCTAAAGACACAAACATGTGAGTCAGTAGCATTTGAGAGGTAATTGAAGCCTTGGCTATGGAGGTTGACACCTGAGGAATTATCTCTGCTCTGCTCTCTTAGCCTCTCAGCAGAACTTTGCACCCTTGTAATTACTCAATTATTTGCTGAGTATCTCTGTTTGGCTAGAACTAGGCGGTCAATTTCCATGGGAGCAGGGACTCAAACTGTCCTCGTCACCACGGTGTCCCTGGCCCCTAACATAGTGCTGGGTATACGGTGAGTACATGATAAATTTCCACTAACTGCTCAAAAATGGCAGCCTCACTGATCTCTGCTAGAATCCTGAAAAACAGGGAACACCTGTAGGATTGATTGGTGTATATCAAGGTTACCTGTGACATGTGTTGCACAGGGAAACAAAGTTGAGAAACACTTGCTGGTCTAAATAAGTGATTATCAGGCTTATGTGAGGTACACTGCTCCCCTAGGGCTGTTTAAGAATCTTAGGAGGACAACAGTTAGAAGATATAATGGAAGACCCCATTTAAAAATCAATGAAAAAGGCAAATTTCTAGGGAAAAAATTTACAAGAAACACAATCTGTGTGAGGGAAAATTTTAAATTCTACAGAAGGACACAGAAAAAGGCTTGAACAAAGAGAAATATAAGCTATTAATGTGTTCTTGGCTAGGAAGGCTCCTCCTCATTAAAATGTCACTTAAGACATTTAGTGAGATCCCGATAAAAATACAAACAGAATTTTGTTTTGGAACTAGATGAGCCATGTCTACATTCTTATGGAAAAATTAATAAGAAAACACAACCAGGAACTTTCTGGAAACTCCTGACCAAAGAGCAAACATGTTATAAAGTATTACTTATTAAAACATGTAGGTGATAGTGCCTGATTAGCTCCATGATCAGTGGACAAAAAATTCCTAGATATACCCAATATTAATTTACTATTCAGTAAAAGTGGTGTTTCAAGTTGCTGAGGAAAAGATGGATTTCATTCAATAAATGGTTTGGGACAACAACGTATTCTGGAGAGGAAAAAAGTTAAGTCCGTATATATCAAGAATCATGCTACATGGATCAAGGATTTAAATGGAAAAAAGGAAACCATAAAAATACCAGAAGAATCCCTGGAAATATTCTTTTATCACTCTCAAGTGGAGAATGCCCTTTTAACTGTGACATAAAATTCAAGACCCTTAAAGAAAAAGATCAATTCATTTAACTTCAGGAAAGTAAAAAATAAAAATATAGGCAGTAAAAAGACAAATAACAGACTAGAAAAAGCTTTCATCTCTATCATGGGAAAGGCGAATTTCATAACATATAAAGAGTGCCTACAAATAACACAAAGATTAACAACCGCATAGAAAAACTGGGGTTGCAGTACACTGGGATCGTGCCACTGCACTAGGGTCTGGGCAATAGAGGGAGATCCTGTTTCAGAAAAAAAGAATAATGCATAAAAGATAGCAACAGACAGTTCATGGGAAAGGAAAAACAGTTCTTAGAAATAATGTGAATTCAAAGATATTAACAGAAGGACAGTTCGTAATAGGAAAAGTTTGGAAATAATATCAGTACCCATCAACCTAAGATTAGTTAAATAAGTTATGACATATTCATACAATGGAATAATAATCAGTGGGTTTTTTAAATAAAGAATAAGGAAAGACATCGTAAAGAGAACGAAAGAGGCCGGGTGCAGTGGCTCACACCTGTAATCCTAGCACTCTGGGAGGCCGAGGCGGGCAGATCGTCCTGAGCTCAGGAGTTCGAGACCAGCCTGAGCAAGAGCGAGACCCCGTCTCTAGCAAAAATAGAAAGAAATTAATTGGACAGCTAAAAATATATATAGAAAAAAATTAGCCGGGCATGGTGGCGCATGCCTGTAGTCCCAGCTACTCGGGAGGCTGAGGAAGAAGGATTGCTCAAGCCCAGGAGTTTGAGGTTGCTGTGAGCTAGGCTGACACCATGGCACTCGCCCCAGGCAAGAGAGTGAGACTGTGTCTCAAAAAAAAAAAAAAAAAAGAGAACAAAAGAGCAAGCCACGGACTTGGAAAAAATATGTGCAAATCACATATGTGATAAAGGATTTGTATCTGGAATATATTAAGAATACTTAAAACTTAATAAGAAAACAACCCAAGAAAGAAAAACAAATGGGCAAAAGATCTGAAAAGACACTTCACCAAAGAAGTTTATGAAGATATATGGACGGCAAATAAGCATATGAAAAGATGTCATTAGGGAAATGCAAATAAAAAAGGCCCTTTCTAAACAAGAGATGCAGTCTGCTGGATGGCACAGAGGTCACGGAGGTGCATCTGGCAAATTTATGGGTTGTGGAGGAAACTTCGGAGGCGGTGGAGGTCATTTTGGCCGTGGTGGAAACTTTGGTAGAAGAGGAGGCTATGGTGGCGGAGGTGGTGGCAGCAGAAGTAGTTATGGAGGAGGTGATGGTGGCAGCTATGGAGGCGGTCCTGGTTATAGCAGTAGAGGGGGCTGTGGTGGTGGGGGACCAGGATACGGAAACCAAGGCGGTGGATATGGCGGTGGTGGAGGAGGATATGATGGTTACAATGAAGGAGGAAATTTTGGAGGTGGTAACTATGGTGGTGGTGGGAACTATAACGATTTTGGAAATTATACTGGACAACAGCAATCAAATCATGGACCCATGAAGGGGGCAGTTTTTGTGGAAGAAGCTCGGGCAGTCCATATGGTGGTGGTTATGGATCTGGTGGTGGAAGTGGTGGATATGGTAGCAGAAGGTTCTAAAAACAGCAGAAAAGGGCTACAGTTCTTAGCAGGAGAGACAGCGAGGAGTTGTCAGGAAAGCTGCAGGTTACTTTGAGACAGTCGTCCCAAATGCATTAGAGGAACTGTAAAAATCTGCCACAGAAGGAAAAATGACCCATAGTCAGAAAAGTTACTGCAGCTTAAACAGGGAACCCTTCTTGTTCAAGACTGTCATAGCCACAGCTTGCAAAAAGTGCAGCTATTAATTAATGCAATGTATTGCCAATTAGATGTATATTCCTGAGGTCTTTTATCTGTAGTAGCTTTTTCTTTTTCTTTTCATTACATCAGGTATATTGTCCTGTAAATTGTGGTAGTGGGACCAGGAATACAAAATTAAGGAATTTTTTTGTTTTTTTTTTTTTTGAGACAGAGTCTCACTGTGTTGCCCGGGCTAGAGTGCCGTGGTGTCAGCCTAGCTCACAGCAACCTCAAACTCCTGGGCTCAAGCGATCCTCCTGCCTCAGCCTCCTGAGTAGCTGGGACTACAGGCATGTGCCACCATGCCCGGCTAATTTTTTCTGTATATTTTTAGTTGTCTAATTAATTTATTTGTACTTTTAGTAGAGATGGGGTCTTGCTCTTGCTCAGGCTGGTTTCAACCTCCTGAGCTCAAACGATCCTCCCGCCTCGGCCTCCCAGAGTGCTAGGATTACAGGCGTGAGCCACTACGCCTGGCCAAAATTAAGGAATTTTTAACTTTTCGAAAACAATTAAAATTAAAAAGCACACACCCATAAATACACACACACTGAGATACCACTACACACTTACTAGAATAGCTAAAATAAAAAATAACAATAAACCGACAACATCAAATAGGAGAATGCAGAGCAACAGGAACTCTTGTTGCTAATGGGAATGCAAAGTGGTCCAGCCACTTGGTAAGACAGGTCGGCAGTTTCATATAAAGTTCAACATAGACCTGCCATGCAACACAGCAAGCTCAGTCTTAGGCATTTATACAAGTGAATTAAAAACTTACATTCAGCTTTGCGCAGTGGCAGTATCGTAGCCAATGAGGTTTATCCGAGGCGCAATTATTGCTAATTGAAAACTTTTCCCAATACCCCGCCATGACGACTTGAAATATAGTCAGCATTGGCAATATTTTAAAGTCTCTACGGAGGCTGAATTAAAAAAGAAAAAAAAACAACGTACATTCACACTAAAACCTTACACTAACCTTACACTAATGCTGATAGTAGCTTTATTCATAACAGCCAAAACCTGAGACAGCCAAAATGTCCTTCAACAGATGAAAGGATAAATAAACTATGGTACATCCGTGCAATGGAATGCTAGTCAGAAATAATAAAGAGCTGTGTTCATGGATGAATCTTTTTTGTTTGTTTTGAGACAGGGTCTAGCTCCGTCACCCAGGCTGGCATGCAGTGGTACAATCGCAGTTCACTGCAACCTCTACACCTGGGCTCAAGCGATCCTCCTGCTTCAGCCTCCCGAGTAGCTGGGACTACAGGTGCGTGCCACCATGCCTGGCTCGTTTTTTCTATTTTTAGTAGAGACGGTCTCGCTCTTGCTCAGGGCTCAGGCTGGTCTCAAACTCCTGGCCTCAAGTGATCCTCCAGTCTCAGCCTCCCAGAGTGCTGGGATTACAGGCATGAGCCACCTCATCTGGCCAGATTTTACATTGTCTATATTAATCGGCTGTTTTCCCAAGACATCCATGAGGTACCTTTTTCTAAGAGCTATCTTACCTGTTGATTTTTCATAGATCTATGAAGTATATAATACATATAACTTATAATAACTTTATTCTAATGCTAATGCTTATAGACCTTGGGAAAGTGGGGAGTCATAGTCACTCATTCATTTATTCACTCAGTAGATAGTTAGATATTACTGAGCACTAACTGTGTGTCAGGCACAAAGAATACTGAGGTGAACAAGATAAAGAAACCCCTGCCCTCATGGAGGTTACATGAATGGCCTCTCTCTGTTTTTCTCTCCTGGTCTTTTTCTTTTGCCCACTGTCCTAAAAAAAAAAAAAAAAAAAATCTTGACAGGATTTTTTACAGGGATATTATGGGCTCCAGGGTAATTGAGGTGAGAAGTAGTGAGCATGAGTTAGTTCTAGGTCAACAAGGTAGCCCCTGTTGGCTTAGCTGACCCAGTTATTTCTCAAATTTAATACTGAGTAACCCAATGGGAAAAACAAATCCCTCATGACACAAGTTTAAAGTGATCCTGTAGGAGAATCTATCACTTATCTCAAGGTTATTTGGAAACAGGAGGGTATATTTTCATATTACACTGGAGGCATAAGGCTAAAGAGTGTCATCTTCCCCACAGTGAAGAAAACCTTTTTGGTCATGCAAAACAGCTTTTGGCTTCATGCAAATTATTTCTCAATATGAGCACAAGTGCTCTTGTTATATTCAAATATTACCTGGTCTCTAGATAATTTCTATGTTTTATTACAAAGTTTTAAAAATTAAATTTCTTAATCAAAGTAATATGTGTCCATAGATGAAGGAGTCAAATAATTTTAAGAAGTTTATCATGAAAAACAACACCCACCTTCTTTCAACTTTTCCTTCTGGCATCTTCCTTCATGTTTCTAGATGACATGCCTATACAGACGTTTCTGGATTTTTCCATTTGTGATCTCTTCTGTTGATTGCCTCCTATGAAATATGAGAATTTAGTTCTCCTAGTCCTGGTCCCACCCTCTGCAACACAAAACATCCTTTTCTCCCATCCTTCCAATATCTTTATTTTATTTTTTACTTTCTTGAGACAGGGTCTTACTCTGTTGCCTGGGCTAGTGTGTAATGATGTCATTATAGCTCATTGCAACAGCAAACTTTTGGGCTTAAGCAATCCTTCCTGCCTCAGCCTCCTGAGTAGCTGGGACTACAGGTGTGTGCCACCATGCCCAGCTAATTATTTTAGTTTTATTTTTTGTAGAGGTGGGGTTTTGCTATGTTGGCCAGTGTATTTTGAACTCCTGGCCTCAAGTGATCCTCCCACCTTGGCCTTCCAAAGTGCTAGGATTACGGGCATGAGCCACCACACCCAGCCCCTTCCAATTATCTTTATATCATAATCATTAGTTCAATTGATATTGAATATTTACATTATTATGACGATATAAGTAGAATTAACCTCTGAACCATGTTGAATATTATGGTGACATTTGATTTCTTGTATAACTCCCCCACCCTTAGCCTGCAGTTTTTAATTGCCTTGGATGTGTAACAGGATGTTAACAGGGAACTATCCCAGTTTCAACTGATGTTTCCCCATTCCAAAGAAAGATCACCTAGGCAGAACTTGTAAAAGGAGTGATTAAAAACTGGTTATAGCAGTCATAATTGCCAAAACTTGGAAGCAACTAAGATGTCCTAGAGTAGGTGAATAGATAAACTGTGGTACACCCAGATGATATTATTCAGTGTTAAAAAGAGCTGAGCTATCAAGCCATAAAAAGACATGGAAGAACCTTAAATGCATATTACTGCATTTTGCAACTATATGACATTCTGGAAAAGTCAAATCTACTGAGGCAGTTAGAAGATCAGTGGGTGCCAGGAGATAGGAGGGAGGGAGGGATGAATAAACAGAGCTCAGAGGATTTTTAAGGCAGCAAAATGACTCCATAAGATACTACGATGATATATACATGTTATTATACATTTGCTCAAACTCATAAAATGTGCAACACCAAGAGCGAACCCTAAATGAAACTATGGACTTTGGGTGATAATGATATGTCAATGTAGATTCATCAGTTGTAACAAACGTATCACTCTGGTGGGGGATGTTGGCAATGGGGGCAGGGGATATATAGGAAATCTCTGCGCCTTCCTCTCAATTTTGTTGTGAACCTAAAACTGCTCTAAGAAATAAAGTCTATTAGACTTTTTTTTTAAAAAACTGGGTTTCAGCTGGGTGTGATGGCTCACGCCTATAATCCTAGCACTTTGAGAGGCCAAGGCAGGAGGATCAAGGTTGCAGGGAGGCATGATGATGCCCCTGCACTCTAGCCTGGGCAACAGAGTGAGATCCTTTCCCTGAAAAATAAAAAACAAAAAAAAATAAAAACAAAAAACTGGGTTGGTTACTCTTGGTCCCTCACCCATTCAAGAGCACACAAGGGTTGAGATTGAAATTTCCAGAGGTTAAAGACAATGTTTGGAGAGAGCTGTTGATAAGCTGTGATTACACCCACTGACTGAGGAAAGGGGAGGAGAGAGATGTTTTTTCTTCACCTCAAGCCTAAAGAAAAGCACTTCAGTGGGACCTTATGAAGACCTTGAGATGTGTCTCCCAAAGCTTAGGGACATAGATGAGTGGTGTCTGACTCATGCCTGAAAGGTATAAAGGAAAGGGACCATGGCTGGCTAGCTACTCTGGTGATGGCAGAAGGGGAGAGGGTGTTCAAGGGTGTATGACAATGTCCTGAGGCCCACATCGGGCCATGCTGGAGAAACGCCAGCTTGGATCTTGTCTAAAAGATTTGTCCAGAGGTACGAAGTGACCTCAGTCCAAAGAGGTTGAGGGTGGGATTGTAAGTGGCCATCAAATCAAGATGGTCAGGTGAGAAGTTCTAAGACACATCCAATCCAAGAGGCCTTCTGGTCGAACAAGGTGCCGCCCAAGGAGCAGAGTAGGGTGGGGGTAGGAGTGTCTCTGAAGAGTTCACAAAAGGCAAAAGCACCCTGGGAGAGGAACAGCCCATTGTAAGCACCTGCCAGAGTCAGAGAGTGCCCACCCTGCCTCCACGGCCCCCTTCTGTCTCGGAGGAGCCGGACTCACAAGTGGAGAGGAAACAGAGAAGGCCACCAGACCTCCCTTTCTGACCTCCCGAGGCCAACCCAAAGCAGCCCTCAGTGGCAGAAGGGGAGATAATTTTACTTTAAATGAATTCAGAAGTTCGGACTCTTATTAGAGTGAATCAAATGAGACTGTCAATATTCAACCATTGATGATTCACAAAAATGGCGATTTCATATGATTCAGCTTAATACCTGGGAGTGGACTTTTTAAATTACTGAACCGTTTAGGAGTTTTTTTGTTGTTGTTGTTTTTTGAGACAGAGTCCTCACTCTGTTGCCCAGGCTAGAGTGCCGTGACGTCAGCCTAGCTCACAGCAACCTCAAACTCCTGGGCTCAAGCGATCCCCCTGCCTCAGCCTCCAGAGTAGCTGGGACTACAGGCATGTGGCACCACGCCCGGCTAATTTTTTCTCTATATATTTTTAGTTGTCCAGCTAATTTCTTTCTATTTTAGTAGAGACGAGGTTCGCTCTTGCTCAGGCTGGTCTCGAACTCCTGAGCTCAAAGGATCCACCCGCCTTGGCCTCCCAGAGTGCTGTTTAGGAGTTTTAAGTGACTGAGAGAATTTTATTATCTGAGAATGACTAAGGAGCCATGAGACTTGCCCTAGACTTCATTCAAGGGTGTGGGGGAAGAACTGGCTTCACAGAGACAAATTGAACATGCAAAGAGTAAACTTTGCATCCAAGAATAAACTTGTTTTCTGCCTACAGCCCTTGGGTCCCATCTGTTCAACCAATTGGCTACACTTAGTTTTCTATGTACTTATCACCAGTTGATCCATAAAATCTCTGACAGAAATAGAAGTCTCTCAATAGATTCAAAACCATCAGGGAACTTGCACATTTCTCTCTTTTCTCTTGGAGACGTCCCCGACCCTGTGATTGCTCTGCTCTCCTGCTCCGATTGGGACTGCTTCCTCTCTAGACCTGCTGGGCAGCTGTGGCACCGGCTCTTGCTTTTGCCTCTTTTCTGGGCTGGATCTCCTGTTTCCTGGATTCCATGAGTTCCTTTTGCATGGTTTTCTCGCTCATGCTCCACTCACTTCCTGACAAAGGGGCACAGAAGAGAAAAATTTGAT
>RJWJ010021792.1:0-27555 GCA_004363605.1 Indri indri | reverse complement strand
GCCGGGCTGTTCTGAGAAAAGGATTGGGGGGCGTGGGGCACAGCTGGTGATGAAGTTAAACAGGGAGGCGGGTTGGCCACGTCAGATCGTGGAGGACTCACGTGCTTCCTAAGAGGCTTGCACAGCAGGTTACTGGCTTTCAAACAGGGGAAGGGTCTCAGGAGCCAAGTGGGGCCCCAGGCCATGGGGCCTTCCTAGAGATGGGGTTGGGGATACTATATAGTAAGAACAGGCCAAAAAGGGGGTAGAAAGAGCTTCCCCACAGAGGGAGTGAAGGTTTGGGTCAGAGCAGGAGTTGAGCTTAGGGCCTGGACAGTATTAACGGTGAGGAGTGGCTGAGGAACAGGATGCATTTAGTGGGGGGTTGTCAAGGGCAAGGCTAAAGGGAAGGGGGTGCCCAGCTTCCACACCCCTGACATTAATGAACCACGGAGGACCACTTATATGCTCTGTTCAGGTTAGCACAGTTAGCAGTCTGGTGCTAAATACAGCTTAGGGTTTTAAATTCCAGCTGTTCTTCATAGCAGCGCCAAGAAATACTTTCTGACATACAGCCTAAGCCCTCCCTTAGTGGAATCACATTCTGGCTGAGTCCAGATCCCAGAGCTTATCCTGGTAGCTGTCTTCTGTTCGTGACATCTGCCACCTGACTCACAGGCTCCCACTGCCCAGTTGACAGAGCTAAGTAAGACGATGCCACTGTTTCCTTATCATCCTGGTTGCACTTCTTTAAACTCACTGCAATTTGCCTTCAGCAAACACTGTCACAACTCAAGATGGATTGTCACTGCTTCTCCTCCAGCAATGTGCAATAAATGGGTCGCACGCTAAGTGCCTGACAATAATGATGAGAGTGACAGGCTAGAAGGGGAAGATAAAGAAATTAGTCAAGGATACAGAAAGGACCAACGCAGTACTGGAGCCAACAGTGAGCTGCAGAGAGCACGCGGGAAAGTCAGTAGAACCAAGGAGATAGCTAGAAAAGGACACCTGGAAGAGAAATAATAATTCTTTGAAAGTAAAGGAAACCAAAGGCTCCCTATTTCTTCAGTTGCTGAGCACCTATCACGGGCAAGCACCCTAGTAAGTGCTAATCTTCCTGGTCAGAAATGACCTAGAAGAATGGATTCCATCATGCTGGTGTATTTCTCAGGAGAAATCAATACATTGTTCTTCTGATAGAAAGTGAGTAACAAGCAGCATTGTGAGTTAAAGCTGAAGGAGAAATACACATACACAAACACACAGGAAGAGCCACTACGATGGTGTTTTACATTGTGAGAATAACTGTGTACTAGTGAATCTATAGATTAGGCAGTGAGCCAAAAAAGGGAAAAATCCCGTCCCATGCTTGGGGGCTGTTGCCCATCCCTGAGTGCTGCGAGCCATGGTCTGGGCACTCTGACTCCTCTGGTGCCACTGCGATTGTGTAAGCTCGTTAGCAGCCTCTGGTCCTGTATTCTCATAGGAAGATCTTGATAAGAAGCCCCCTGGGTCTTTTTCAGATGAAATGGCACTAAGTTAGGTACCACTTGACTTGCCATTTGCAGTTGCAAGAACGTAAATTTACTTGTCCAAGGTAGTTTCAAGCCCATGTTCCAGACCTGGGTCATTAATTCATTAAATAACCAGAAACTCATCAGCTCCCACAAAATAAACGTGCAAACAAATGTCCAAAGCCACCAGGGTTGGCAGCAGAGAGAAAATCTCCACATGGAAAGGAGTGGCTGAACCACACAAGGTGTTGTAGAGAAGCAGCAGCAATGAACTGGCGTGGCCCCTTACATACAGCTCTCTCAGAGCCTGCAGCCCCGACCCACACCCTGTGGGCCCCTCCGGCCCCAGACTCGCCTCCCTACCACAGGTCATCTTCCCCCTTCCACCTGGGCTGGGGGGAGGGGGTGTCTCTTGCACTTCTGCAGAATCCGGGCCCAGGACATGAAAGCCTAGAAAAGGATGTTTTCCTCTTCTCTCTTGTCCACAGCTCACCTTCCAGGTCTCCATGGCCTACCCTGGGATGAGGACACTGACAAAGCTCGCACCCTTCCGGGAGAGAGCCACCCCAACCCACAGAGGTGCAACCTTACCCTCCCCATCAACACGTGGGCATGCTGCCCACGAAACTTTTTTAAGAAGACTAATTCATGGTCACATCCCCGAAGATGCTTATGATATGCATTGGGAGGGGCACGGGGGAGGGGTAAGAAGGCGTACAAATAAGGGTGTGGATGGGCTGAGATGGAAGTATGATGCCTTACAGAGAAGCGGGTAGCAGCTTCCAGGCCATGGTGCTCGGACAAGTTTGGCAGCTGTGACTGGTGAGCTGATTCCCAAAAGGCAAGCAGGTGTCTGCAGGTCCATGAGCAGAGAGGCTGGCTCCAGGCAGAGGACAGCACAAGCAAGGGCCACAGTTTGTCCTTTTCTCCCCCTACTGTGGGCCCCGAATGACAGGGACCATGTTTCTCCATCTCTGTACTCCCCACAGAGCCACGGCATGGTGCTTTACCCTTATTGGAAGCTCAATGAATGATGGTTGAGGGAATTATAATAAATCCAACATATTAGATGTTATTTCCAATATATATTACAAGCCAATATGTCAATCTGAAAAGTGTCTTCATGAGGGCAAATCTGGGCCAAAGACAGAATATTTAAACAACAATATTTGCTCCATCAATAAAATCAGAAAGAAAAAAATCACTTCACTGAAATAAAATTTATTGAAAATACACCTGAGTACATACTCTTAGGTTAAAAAAAATCATAACTTACCTATGTCATTTCTCCTTGATATGCCACTTGCATTCTCCAAATCCTGTATTTTAAATGAAAGAGAAAAAGATAAATCCCATCACATAACAAAGCTGGCAATATACTGAATAAATGCATGGCATGCATTGCTGCTTTCCTGAAGAAGTGAGACCAACACCTGCGGGAACAAAGCAGCAGGGAGGGACTTCTGCATCACCACAGACCTCTGGATGGGGCTGCGCCTTTCTCACGTGGTCGTGGGCAAGTCACTTAATTGAGCTGAAACTCTTTCCTCCTGTGTAAAGTGAACGCTTAACTGGTTGATGATGTTCTCAGAAGGGTTCACTTTACAAACCTTGTAAACTATCAGGCATTTGCAAACAGCAGAGACCCTCAACTCTGGCAGGTGTTCCTCATGAAGATGAGCTCTACCTAACTACTGTACTTTATCAGCTTTTGGGCTCAGACATACTGTCATCCGGAATGTTACCACAATGTCCTCTCCTACCTATGAAGCACCCCAAGGGGCCTGCAAAGGGCCTCAGAGGAGGTCAGTCTATGGCAGTCACCAGAATTCATGAGCATCTGTGTTAGCGGTGCCTTACTGTGGAGAGCTCCAGACACAGAAATCTGGACGTGGGCACAGAAATTCCTGACCCTGACTCTGTCTAATTCAAGGGAGGAACTCTCAAAAGATTTCTTTGGAAAAGTGCAAAGCGTCGACAGCTAAATCTGCCATTTTCATTGTCTTCTCTGCAGTCGAAGGAGGAATTTTCTCCCTAATTGCCTTTTTCTGCTTTCAGCAGCCATATGCTGTAATTATGACAATTGGATGGTGGCAAATATCCTTCAATTTTCCTCACAGACTGCAACATGCAATGTTGTCATGAGCCTTTACCAACAAAACCTGGAGCAGCCCAAAAGCCACACGATGTATCCACGAAGAGATGTGCCCTCTAAGAAAGCCAAAGGGACTGTGACGATGGACAGGGAGGAGAGAGGGCTAAACACAGTGGAGTGACCACCTTCAGCGGCACATTCTGAAATTACCTTTGTCTCAAGAATAGAAATGCCACTAAGTAGAGAAGAACCCATAGTGAAATGCTGATTTGTTAGCTCTCAGGATCAAGTGACACCTCACTTCATCCTGATAAAACATGTAGCTTCTGGAAGAACCCACTAAAAAAAGACTGAAATCTCAATTCTATTCTCTGAATACGCTGAGCCGAAGCCAGGTTATCGCCGTAGGTCAGCTTGTGTGGACTCCTCGTGTCGTCCACCCTCTAAACACCACTCTTGACTAGGAGGACGACCAGACAACCTGCTCTCAGGGAAGGAGCCGGCTTCAGCTCCGGAGGCGCCACTCGGCTCTCACCGTCAACCTGCTGCCTGCCCCAGGCCAAGCCGCCTTCTCCTGGGGAGGCCACCGCTTTGGCTGCCAGATGAGGCTCATGGAAAAAGAGAATCATTAGATCTAAAAACAGCATTGGAGATGATTCAATCCAACACTCCCCTTCCACGAATGAGACAACAGAGGCTCAGAAAAGATAAAGGATTTTCCCAAGGCCCAGCAGTCACTCCAGCCACAGAAACACGATTAAATCCCAGGTCTCCTGACTCCTTCCCAATGCTCCCTCTTCACGGCACCATGGTAACGTGTGCCCAGCCTTCCTCCCGAGATGTTCTCTAGGAAGTACACGTCATTAGATGTCAGCTTACTTTGAGAGTAAGCTAAAAGTAGTATCAACAACAAAAGTCACCTTTATCAACAAGTTGAAAAATGAAAAGTATCTGGAACTCTGTAGCTCCAGACTGAGCAACTTACACAAGCTACAACAACTGGACTTTTTACCAGATTCTTTGTGAAATTAAAGAAAAGCAACCAAAATTATATATCTTTTAATTTGTTATTAAGCACTGCAGCTCAGACTGGCTGCCACAATAGCTAGGAAATGATTAGCCATTTCGAAGTGCTCAATTTGTAAACTGTAAAAATTAAACATCCAAGGAACAGTTGAATTAGGTGAATTGAGATGGAACCAAAATGGTCTTGACTAATTTCCCCTTTGAAAAAGAAAATTAGACGAAATGAATGAATTAACAGAATACTTAAAATTCTGTCTCCGGCTTCCCTTGTGAAAAGGCTTAGTTCTTCCTAAGAAGAAGAAAACACGTGGTTTATTTCATTATTTCTGCTGCCACATGTTTCTTACACTAACTACCAGTATCAATCAAAATGTGCTCACTGTCAAGGTTTTGTAAGTCAACTGAACTGCTACTCAGATCTAAAAAAGATTTGTTCTTAAAGCATCTAACCCACAGACGGCTCCTACCCCAGCCAGGAAAAGACATAACCAAGTCACCCTTTGACACAGATGTCATTTTTTTAGGCTACCAAGTCACCCTTTGACACAGATGTCATTTTTTAAGCCACCAAGTCACCCTTTGACACAGAGGTCATTTTTTAAGCCACAGTGGATTTAAACACTTGCAATCCATATATGTAATGCTTAGTTTTTAAGTTCTTCATTAAAAGAAGACATAACATCCTCAAAAGAATTTGATATGAACTCTTTCAAGAGGAAAGGGAGGTAAAACAGAATCTTCCACCAGGCCATGACTATCCACCACCACCTTCCAGGTTCTGAATAAAATAAACAGGATGTGTTCATCAGTGCACTCAGGTGTACGTATGAGGCCTGGGCCCTAATTCTGCTTCCATCACTTATTAGCTCAGGCCTCAGTGTCCACAGGAATAGGAATAATAATTACAAGACCCGCCTCACAGGATAGCACTGTGAGTTGAATGAGATGATAAAATGCTGTGCGCAGTGTCTGCACAAAGCAAATGCTCCGTAATCACTGGCTGCTACTCCTTCTATCACCATCATCACCAACTACTGCGTCATATGGAGGGAACTACCAGCGTAAAAGAAATTTAACTGATGAAAGCAGTTAAAAAGCAGGTCTGCAGTTCCTCTTTTTGTTCCTTTTTGTTTAGGCAGAACAGATGGTTTATGAAAGTTTATATAAGACATTTCTTGTTGTCTCATCAGGTAAACATTTAAATAGGACCTGGTACAGTTCTAAGTTGTCTCACACACACACACACACACACACACACTCTCTCTCAATCTGCAAAACAGCCCTTTGAAGTAGGTCCTATTACCCCACCTTACAGATGGGGAAGCTGAGGCACAGTGAGGCTCACTAAGTCCCACAGCTGGTCAGTGGGGACGAGACGAACTGCGGCACTCTGACTCTAGTGACCAGCTCCAGCCTTATGTCACACAGGCGCAGTGGAACAAGCCACTGTGGGATATAAGACCAGGCAACGCTGCAGGCTGAAGACAGGTACGTGGCCATGGCAGAGGCAGCACCTGTGGCCTGGAGGACGATCCTGCGGGGGCAGGCCCCCTGATAGCTGTCACAGACCAGAATCCAGGACACTGCCAGGCACCAAGAACTGGGGAAGGAAGCCAGGTCCAGAGGTCAGGCCCCAGACAGCAGCACACCAGGGCACGAGCACTGGATCCTGATGACAAGCTGAACTCGAGGCCAACCAGTGAGGCTGGACGTTGTCTAGGGAGAAACCCAGCCCCAAGTAGGGCTGCCCTGTGTTTGACAGACAGCCCGCCCGGGGCCCCTGACTAAGGCAACCCTGTTGTTTCAGGACAGCAATGTCAGGGCAGATCCTGGTCAATTCTGCTGTGAGTAATGAACTAATAACAACTGAAAATCCGCGTTATTATTCAGAGCCTTAAATCCTATCTCTGGGTTCATCTAAAGACTTTGGACAACTTTGGACAAACGGATTCTTCTCCCTTTCCCGGTCTCAGGGACAGTACCCAGCAGACATTTCACCACGGCCTCTCCCCATAGCTGCGGAGCCTACAGATAGATGTAGTTCATGAAATTTTTCAAGTGTTTTAACCCCTGTGCATGAAAAATGACACTAAGATATAAGACTCACCTTATCTATCTCTGTTTATATTTATGTATTTAAATCAAAGGATGTAGTTCTCATACTTGAAAACATGCACTACAATTTTAAATTCATTAAACAAAATTAAACAAAATTCATTAAACAAAATTTTAATTCCCTTGTAATAACCCTTAGGGAGCACTTCAAATTCAACACAAATGATGCTTATCATTGCCAAACACACATATTATAATGCACAGGGCTGTGTAATATGAAACAGTTACCAAGTGAAAAATTCAAAGATTCAGAAAATTTGGATTCTAACTTTACCTTTTAACAATCACGTGACCTCAGTCAAATCACTTAACTTCTCCGAGGTTAAATTTTCTCTGCTGTAAATGGGAATATGTGCTTTGCTTAGCAATAACAGGATCATTGAGAAGATCAATTAAGTAAAATGTATGAAAGTGCTTTACTAACCACAAAGGGTCTTAAAATCATAAGAAATTACTATTATCATTTCCCCTGTGTAGGACTCCCATAGTATAGTTAGAACAGATAACACTCTGCTGATAAAAGAAAACATTCTATTAAAAAATGCTTTTATACCAATTGTGGGGTAAAAAATAGAGTCTACTGAGTTTTAATTAATATGATAAAAACAACTGATATTTTAAAATATTGCTTCTCTTTCTCACATGCTAAACTGATGCAGTGCAAAGCCCAACTAGTAAAACTGTATAGGAGGCTCCTGAACGCAACCAGTGACAAAGCAGCAGCTCTGAGATTTGGACAAGTGCTGCCCTCTCTACATCGTCCCCCAGGCCTAGGTTTCTGGTTCCGACAGCACAAGGGGTCTGGCAGCAGTCACCTCTGGGGTCCCCAGCCTGCCCTCTCACACAGCACCACCTTCGAGGTGACAGTCATCAGCCTCGTGTGACCCTGTGAGATTGCAAAATTCTTTCACAAACTGGGAAATTAAGCCCAAGGTTAAGCCACGATACGACTGGGGAAAACTATGGCATCCAAGCAAGATTGCTAAAATGTCTAACACTATGTCAAAACACCTTTTTTCTTAAATGGACTTTAAAACCTAGTGGATCTGCCTTAAGGATTTTTTTTTTAAGCAAGTCTATCTATAGGTTGCTGTTAGGGCTTCAAAGTCTATGTTGACCAAAATTATATTAATTCATATAACCAAAAAAAAAAGGAAACACAACAATTGAAAAATGAAACCACTACAGTTCCCATTCAAGGAAATATGAATAAATCTCAGAAGGGAGGAGTAGATTTCATTATTAGAATTAGTACCTGAGACCGTGTGACCTCTTTCTTTATATCTTCAGAAACCAAAGCAAAAGCTGGAAAAAAAAGAAACATTTTCACATTAAAATTAGCAATCCAGGTTCATTCTCACATTCAACAGTTTTGCTTAAAATGAGGAAAAAAAGATACTTTAACAAGACACGTTTTGCTCATTTTTAAGCAGCTGCATTGCTGCAAACCAGCATTACTGGCTTTCTTCATCTCAGACCTAAAATTATTCATCGACACGAAGCCAACATGCTTAGGCTACCAACCAAAAGAAACAGTACCTCAAACAAATTAAAATCTATGTACCACTTGCGTCTATAGATATAAACTACACAATAGATGTATATAAAAACACTACTTCTTAGAAACCTTAATTCTGGTGCCTTCTTGAGCAAAGAAGAATTCCTGAGAATCCAGAGGGAAGAAGTACAAATTCCCACCCTCACAATCACTGCCAAAGCCTGGCAGGCAGCAGAGCTAAATTTGGAGCGAGTTTTTTCTTAGGGGCTGTGGGGTTAGAAGCATGGTGCAAATACTGCTACCAGCCAGCGCAGAACCACACAAAGTCCTAACAGAACCTACCAAGGCAACGGGGCCAGGACAGCAGGGGGGAATAGAAGTGACTCTCCACTTAGGATGATTTAATGTTTTCAGAGCCCATAATAGACAAAGATATCCCTAGAGATACATGTAAGGTCTGCATTAAAAATAATAGCAAAATGACAGTAACACTTGGAAAATTAAAGCAAAATGATAAGCCAACAGGAAGCTTAACAGGACAAAAGATAATACCTTAACCTTAAGTGTATTTCACCTGAAGAGCTAAGAGGAAAGCATTGCATGGAGTTTGCTGTCTCCAATTAGCACTCCCAGGCGTAAATGGGCCACGCCACAGAGCAGTGATGTACTGACAGGGTCAGAGAGGGAACACCACGGAACAATAATGAGTGTCAGCGGCAGGGCTAGCTGGGTGGCAGAGGAGACCCTACTCAGACCAGGAGACAACTTCGCCCATTCGGATTCCTTCTAATTCCTTCCCCACTCCCACCCCCAGACATCCACTGCCTCGAATTCTCCATTAACATTTGCTCAAAGGAAATAATCTAAAACATATTCACACTAAGAAGCAAATGACTAACATAGTTTAATCGTTTCCATTTCCAGAATGACATTTCGAAAGGCAGGGTGAAATTGAAATGTAAGCCAAGGGAACCTCCACATGAGGAATTTAGATAACAGCAGATACGACGTGAAGCCTCCCGAGACCACCGCACAGGAAACAGGGACTCCTCAACGCCACACCCTCCTCTGCCTCACCTGTTTCACTATCCTCCAGAGAGGGGGCCCCAACCTACGGTGAGTTGTATAATTATTTCATTGTATATTACAACGTGATAATAACAAAGTGCACAATAAATGTAATGCACTTGAATCAACCCGAAACCACCCCCGACTCCCCGTGGAAAAACTGTCTTCCATGAAAACGGCCCCTGGTGCCAAAAAGCTTGGGGACTGCTGCTCCAGAGCGCTGATCGGCCCCTGACACCAGACATGTTTAAATATATCCATTACTTATCTTATACATCAGTTTGTGGTAAGCTCCATGAGGACAGGAATATAGTTTTATTTACTGTTTGCCCCCACACCAAGAACACAGCTAGCACCCAGAAGGAGCTCAATACATATTCATTGAATGAATGAATGAATGAAAGAATGAATGAATGAAGGCAAGTCTTCACTATGGCCCTAGGGTCATACCACTTAAGGGCTGTCTAATCCTTACCCTAGACAGTGTTGACCCAGAAGAATGGTGAAGTTTAGTGTGCCTCAATTTATTTTTACCGGGATCTGAACCATTCTCTACTTTTCAGACACACACACACACACACACACACACACACACACACACACACACGGGAAAAGCAAAGCCCAAATCATGCATCACATTCTAAGAAGAAAGGAGAAATTTAACCCAAATGCCATTAAATTCTCCTCCTCGGTTCTTAAATTTTTTTGTTTTGTTTTATTGTATTTACATCCAAGCTAATATGCACATTGAAAAACCTCAAGAAGTTATCAAAAATAGAATTATTTAATGAATATCATAGTTGGAGGTTGCAACACATTAACACAGCTTAGCACCACAATTCCAGAAAACAGAACATTCTGAGAACTTGCAGGATATAAAGACTGTGGTCAAACTAATGCATGACTTTGATTCAAAACCTATCTCCCCAACCCCAATCAATTGCTAATTCCAAACACAGACAAAGATTTCCGAGTTAGAATTTCCTCTTTTATCAAGTAAGATAACTTTCTCAATTTAGCAGGTTCAGTGACATCATCTAATAACCACTGTTTACTTTCGCCTCAATTTTTTGCAAGGCCAGAAGGCTACATGACAAGGGGGAGTGTATGTGAACACAAAAGCCACCCAGCCCTTAGTATAGACTGTAGTGCAGGAAAGATGTCTTTATCTGGTACTGGTCCTGAGAATTACTAATGCATCACCTTTCATAAGTAAGCAGCTAATATTATTTGAAAATGTAACTGTTTATAGTAGGAATTACACAGAAGGAAGATATCGCCAACAAATCAAATGAATTCCACAAACCCTGCTTGTCAGAATCAAGACACCATTCTTTTATTCAGACAAGGCTTAACTGAACTGAAGTTAAACTATATTCTAGTTCTATCCCAAAACACACGGACCTGGAGTTAAAATAGCCTTAAAAAAAAAAAAAGCCTGTCATTTCTCCCCATCACTCTGCTGTGAAATTAAAAACTCCTTTTTCCCATGATAGATATAAATTATATACTATTTAAAGCAATGACATAAGAAATGCATCAGAGACACTTTCAGTCCTAAGAGCAAATCATAAGGCAAGATAATCCTCATTAGACGAATACTAAAAATAAAGTGCCAATTGGTTTTATCTGTACATTTCCATAATCTAAATAAAACAAAAGAAACCATCAAGGAACCAAATGTATTTTGAAGGCACAGAATATGCTTATACCACTAATAAATCCAATCTTAAAATAATGAGTCATTTACAGAAGTCCTCCCAACAAAATCCCGGTTTCACCTGCCTGTCACCTTCAACGAGTCTAACAGGCTGCGAGTTTAACACGGTGAGCCTGGCCTGGGGAGTGGGAGAAGGAGGGAGGCAGGGAGGGACAGAGCCCCTCCGGCCCCAACCAAGGGGCACACGGGCAGGCGTGGCCTTCTGGGGCTCAATGTCTGCTGTTTGCTTTTGTACTAATTTCCAGATTCGGCAGGGAAAAATACCCTTGAAAACTTGGGCTTAGTGCATTAATGTGCAGTTGGAGAAATATTCCAAGGTAAATCGTGCTTTTCTATGTCAAATTGTTGTTTAAAAGTAATTTTCCCTTTTCTATTTTCAACATGAATTCCAGTGATGGCAACAGGGAACTATATTTAAAGTGCAAATCAGGGCAGGCAATAGAAATTGGACCTTTTTCATGATAACTTTAAATAATTCAAGCCAATGAATGTGTTAGCACACCTATACAGGGAGATAAATCAAGATTTTACAGTTAACCTGGGACTAAGATTTCTAGGCCAGCTTAAGCCCCCGGGTGCAAGAAAACTGGCCCATAATTAATTGCACTGCATTTGAGCAGTGCTAATTAACTATCTTTCCCTGTTCCTATGAGGCGCGAGGGGCCCACTCCCAGGCAGGAAAAAGGACCATGCCTCCTAACTTGATCTTGTTCCTATTCTCTTCCCAAACTCTCCCAGGAGCATCTATCATAGAAACCTGGTGAAACACAAAGGACAAGGAACAGCTCAGGTGCAGATCACCCCCCTCGGAGGGCACAGCCGGGTATGTAAGTGGGGCATGAAGCATTCAGCAAGCAGAAAGCTCAGTGACAGCTGCAGTGCCACTGTCAGTCTGGGCAGTGTCTAGGTGCCTGTGCCCTGCACACAAGCCAGGAGGGAGGGGACAAAACCCGGTGCCTGCGGCTCTGCCACCCAGGCCACAGCTCACAAGGACACCTCCTAGAAGCCATGCAGCCCAGGCTCTCTCACTCCTCCCACCACACCCGGAGGAAGCCTTTGGGGACTCACTTTCTATCCTGTAACCTACTTACAAAACATGCCCCCAGCGCGGCAGCTCCAGCCGCCAGCGGCTCCCTCTCCCTGGAGCTTTCCGGATGAGTTCCAGGTCCCAGGGGCCTCAAGCTCCAGGACTCATGGCCCACAGCCAGGTTACTGCCTCGAGTGACTGCTTCAAAGATGATCTGTGAGCAGAGGGGACAGAAACAAACATACCCACGGCCCAGCGACAGGGGTAGGGCCTGCCTCTCCCTCATCATCCTCGGCACACCCACTGACCCTGCAGGAGCAGACACGCTGGGCAGGCCACCCACTGTGCAGTACCCCCCACACCAGAGGACAGGGGGTCTGTCACCCACGCGGGATCACAGGACAGGACCAACCCACATGGGCAGAGACACCTGGTGGGGGGGGCCTGGAGTGGGGACCTGATGGGGGGAGTAATAGGGCCGGACCCCTGAGGGCAGAGGGGCAGGGACAGGGACCCCTGGGTGGGGAGTGACAGGCCGGAGAAGAGGCTGAGGTTGGCAGGGGCCAGATCAGGAAAGGGGCTGGTGTTGGGGCGTCTGGTCTTTTCTGGGGGCCAAGAATAGCTGTGTGAGGCGTTCGAGGGGGTGACGCCACACTGAGGTGCGTGGCCAGGACAGCTTTCTCGAGGTCGTGTGTGGAATGGCTGCAGCGGCACAAGAAAGGACTATGGGAGACGGCAGGGGCGCTCCAGGCCTGGGCAGGGTGGCAGGAGCCCCGCGCTGGGGCAGGGCGTGGGGCCAGAGGAGGGGCGCAGAAGCTGCAGCCTGGGGCAGATCACCCGGGAAGGCAGGGCCTCCGGGCTCTGACCCCAGTGACCGGGAGGCTGCAGTGACAGTCACACGGCAGAGGATAAAGGAGGTGGCAGCTGTGTGGGGAAGCTCAATTCAGCTCCGACATCCTGAGGATACTCATGGGGAGACATCCCCCGGCAGCCTGGGGCCCGCTGTGGCCGGCACAGAGGGGTGAGATGACAGCACCCAACATGGGCGTCACCGCCGCACACAGGAGCTGAGGCCGCAGCCTGGACATGTCACCTGGGGCAGCGTGTGGGGCCAAGGAAGGGGCAGGGGAACCCCCACTGCAGGGACGAACTGCAAAAGAGACGAAAGGAACGGCCAGGCAGGGAGAAGCAGGAGAGAAAGCAGTTGATTAAGGAATTCTTTAAAGGAGTTTTTCCAAGGCACTCTCTCCTTACAGCTGCATGGGACGACAGAAAGACACAGCAGTAGGGGACACCTGGGCCCCAGGCCGGGCTGGACTGTGAGAAGTCCTACAGCACAAGGTCAGAACACAGCGCCTACACTAGGCCCACCTGGGTTCAAACCCAGGCTCTGCCACCTGGTTCAGCAGCCTCTCCCGTGTGGGGGAAACGGAGCAAGAGCTAAACAAGCCGGTGTCGTTCAGGTTCAGAGCAGCACCTGGCCTACGGTAAACGCTACAGAGATTTTACCAACCAGCACGCTCTTAGGAAAAGAGACCTGCTTATGGGGAAGATGCCAGCACAATTCTGCTACCTCGGCAAGTTGAGAATTGGACAATATTTGGGGTTAGGGAACCCCTATCTCAGTAGTCCCACGGGTTCTACAGCATTGACAAAGTGACTGAGCCAGCGCAGAGCAGCGAGGAAGGAGCTGGGCCGCCCACCGCGGCACGGCAGGAGCGCCCTGAAGACTGCTACTCCTCTGAGCCGCAACCCACTCAGACTTGATCGTCTCCATCTGCAACGCGTCTCCTGTTGTATCACAGATGCCAAAGGAAAACGGAGTTTGGAATGCAGGTTTTTCCTCACTTGGCAACCAACTTTGACATGACCGATACATTGGAAGGGCAGTAAATGGGAAAAAATGGATAGGAAATAACCATATATATTTAGGAGAAAAAGATCATTTCCTTCTTTGATTCATATCTCATTTAAACAATCACTCGGGATATGAAAACCAGAAAATTACAACTCAGAGTTTGGGGTTGAGATTCAACCCTCCCCCTTACGCCCCCAACACACGCATGTTCCACAGCCTAAGTCACAGGAAGGGTCAGAAAGCCGCTGGTCACACTGTCTACCCCACAACACACCAAAGAGGAACACAGAGCATGTATTCAAACACACACAAAATAGCACTTTGTGTGCTATTCCTTAAAACTGCAAGTGTACTAGTGAACAATTAACTATTAGGCTTCATTTATAAAAATACAATTTACAATTGACTTTTGAGTATCTTAACTTTTACAAAAAGTGGACTTTCCCCTGTCAGTACCACTCAATCCATTGTACCACACCAGCAGTCCCCAACCTTTTTGGCACCAGGGACCAGTTTCATGGAAAACAAATTTTCCATGGACTGGGGGGCAGCTTTCGTTGGGAGGGTTGCAAGCTCAGGCAGTGAGGCGAGGCCCATTTCCTAAGAGACCACGGCCGTTACCAGGCCAGAGCCCTGGGATTGGGGACAGCAGTATGCACAATCCGAGACGCCCTAAGCCTTCAGGAACTTACTTGTATATTGTCCAAAAACCTTTGCTCAAACAACTCACTGTTCTAATTTTTGAAACTCATGCTCCACAGACTACGGTCCCTCCAGTAGCATTTGAAAATCTGCCAAATGATGCTGGAACCAGAGAAAGACTGTCCTTAATTTGAGTTCTGGGGTTTCCAGTTCCTTTCCCAAGTACACAAAGCGCTGAATTGATGAGCAGTAGGCCTCAATGCCATATTTTCCTCTCTCCAAAACAACCCCCTATTTCATTTTAAAGACAGAGCAACCATTGATCATCTTTATATTCTACAGATGTTCACAAAAATCACCCAATAACAGTTCCAGGTTTTACCCAGGCTTAGAGTGGCCCAGGCAGGGTTCCCACACCCGGCTGCACAGACAACTCACCTGGGGGCCTTGTCAAAAACACAAACCCACAGGCCTCATCTCAGATCTTCTGAATCAGAAAATCTGGAGCTGGAACCCAGGAATCTGCATTTTAACAAACAGGGGCTTCTTTAAGACACTGAGATGATTCTCATGTGTGCTGCAGTCTGACAGGCCTTGGAGTGGACGGCTAGCCAGGAACTCAAGGGAACTGAACACAGCTATTCTCACAACAGGCCTTGGCCATTTAACTTCCTTTACTTCATTCATCTCATAAACAAAGAACAAGCTCCCCGTAATTCCCCTCAAGGATTTGGAGAAGATAAATTCAACGTGATGTATAAAGAGCCTTGAGCTTCTTACGGGAAGCAATGATATAAACTAAAATATATCATCTTTTCACTTCTTTTAAGAGTGAAAATAAGTTACATCTCTAGGAGAAAATGGTATTGCTATACTTAAGATACATTCAAATCTTATTTAATGATACTTACATTCATTTTTTCCCTAAACCTGCAGCTTTACAACATGCAGATAAAGACTGCTTTCTTCCCCAACTTGTACCAAGTACCAAATCTTTGGTACACATACACTTTGAGTAAAAGCTTAAATATAAATCTATTCTGTCAATCAAGGCTCTTTTCCTAAAAAAGAGAAGAAAGAAGGGGAGGGAAGGAAGGGAGGAAGGGAGGGAAAATGGCTCAGTGGCTCATACCAATAGTCCCATCTACTCGGGAGGCTGTGGCAGGAGGATCACTTGAGCCCAGGAGTTCAAGTCCAGCCTAGACAATATAGCCAGACCCCATCTCTAAAAAAGAAAAAAAAAAAAACCATAAAAATCTACTGAAATTGACAACCTAGGATAAGGGCCCCTAATACCTCCCCAGTCGACCTCTCCTCTGTGCTTCAGACCCAAACATCTAACTACTCACCTGACGTGGTACCTGAAAGTCGCACATGCACCCCGAATTCGACTTGTCCAAAATAACTTCTCAGCCTGACTTCCCCATAAAAGTCAAAGTACATTTCAGAAAAAGTCTGGATACTTAATGCCACAGATGTACACTTAAAATTTACTACATTTTATATCTTGTCATGTATATTGAACCACAATGAAAAAAATTTTTTTATCTAGTCCTCCCCCATTAGTACCTAAGTCAGTAAACAGCACGACTTTCCAGAGATAGTGACAGAAATCGGTGACTCATCCCTGTCCCCACCCTTTCTCTCAGCCCACTGTACCCAATCGATCACCAAGACTTAGAGATTCGTAATCATCTCACACCTGTTTGTCCCCAGCACAGTCCCCCATGCCCACGCTGGCCCCTCCTACTCCTGTTCCACAGGACAACCAGAGTGACCTTCATACAATGGAAGTCAAATCAGGCACTGCCCCCTTACGGCCCTCTGAACGCTTCTCGCTGCTGGAAGGCCACAGCTCACAATCTGTCACCTAGTCTGCAAGGACCTGCCAAACCTGGCCCCACTGACCTTGCCGGCCCCTCTCTCAGACCCTCCAGTCCTCTGTCCTTTCTCCGCCTGACTCCTTCACCACCAGCCTCCGGCCCTCGCTGGGCAAGCTCCCTTCCTCTGCCACTTAACTGATTTTTGCCTCCCTGCAGGTCTGACCTCTAAAGTCACATGCTCTAGGAAGCCCACCTTGAGCTCTTACTCCATGGTTTCTCGACCTTGGCATTACTGACATTGTGGACCCAATAATTAATTGTTTGATGGCAGAAAAGGAGCTGTCCTGTGCACTGTAGGATGTTCAGCAGCATCCCTGGCTCTAGATGCCAGTAGCGCCCTCTGCCAAACCAGCCCCTGCAAAAACCAAAAAAATCTCCAGGCAGTGACAAACATTCCCTGAGGCGCAATACCGTTCCCTGCTGAGAACCACTGCCCCAGACCAGCAAAAGCCATCCCACAGCACCCTGAACAGTTCTTCCACAGCATTTAGCAGAACTGTAATTAGTTCTGGTGTCATTATTGTTTAATATCATCTCCCCTTCTAGACTGCAAGCTCCACAAGGGCAGGGACATACTGTCTTGTTCCTGCAGTATCCCAATGCTTGACACGGTAGGTACCCCACATTACTCTTTGAATAAGTAACAGACTTTGGGTAGTTTTTCCTTTTAATATTACTGTAAAATTAACATTTTCTAGTAGTTCAAATCAGCACCTACACTGAATCAGGTTTCTTTGGGAAATTGCTCAGTGACTAAAACTTTGAAATGATGGTAGCAAGAGAGACCTCAATCAATGAGTCTGAGGACACCCCTGACACTCACCGCAACTTTTCCTTTATCATGGGAAAGGTGAGATTAACCTATGGGGACTCCAGTATATTGTTCTCAAGCAAGAATCTATGGAATGCCAAAGATGGATTACACGTAGTGCTACAAGAGGAAAAACATATAACATTTGCAAATTCCCCAGTAGTACCTCTATGCCTAGACATCATGCTTGCTTGCTTTACAATGTGTCTAATAAAAAGCAAAAAACCTGGCTCCAAATAAGGCCAATTATTAGGACTTGCTCGAGCACTGGGCCCACAATGTTTGCCTCTGAGGAAGTTAACAAAAGGGTCAGAACATCTCCTTCCCAACCCGTATCATGTGGAGCAGAGGCTCTTTATCCCTCTCCACCCCATCCCAGGCTTGCCTGTGGCCTGCAGGCAAACTCCCCTGGGTCAAGTCCATGACCAAGGAGGCCCTGCCAACTTGGGGGTCCTAGGCAACAAACGATCCATCCAGAAGACTAAAATCTGTGCCAGTAATGTCTGCATGCTGCTTACGAAATAAAAAAGAGGGTCTTAAAAATTCAAAAAACAAAAACAACCTGGAATTAAATCTGATGCTTGGTGTCCTAAAATTTCTGACTCACTGCAATGAAAGGAATCTGAGAAAGATCTGGCTCAGAATGAAAAATCATCCCTAATTTTGGCAGGTGGTAAGAAATACAATCTTGGCTTATATAGAGAAGAGAGGGATGTAAAAAAATGAAAGCTAACACCTATTATTTTACCAATACCATTGGTTCAAATAAGCTTCTTTTATCAATTAGGATTAGGCTGGGCTGCATACAGTCTCATGCAATATAAGTTTGGAAACAGGCAATCCAGGGCTGGCCTGGCACTCCGTAGCCACCCGGCATCCAGGCTTCTTCTATCATTCTGCTCCACCATCCTTACTACTGACTTCTATCTTCAAGGTCACCTCATGTCACAAGATGGCCACCATGGCTCCAGCCATCAGAGCCACGTAAGAGGCAACGAGGAGGAGGATGAAACAAGGCAAAAAGGTTGGCATCCCAGCTGGGCCAGCCACCTTGGATGAGCTTTGCCAGGAGCCCCACCCAATAATTTCTACAGGTATCTCACTGTCTATCCCTATTTGCAAAGGCTACTGAAAAATGTTTCACATTGCCACCACCAGCCACCACTCCTCCACCTTTCCCCTCAACCCTGGTTACATGAGTTTTATTAAGAAAAGAAGGGACAAAAGGCTAGTGGGTAGGCAGTTAGCAGTCTCTGCTACAATGGAATCAATATGTTAAAACTATAAGAGACAGCAAAGTCCTAGTATTTTATCTAACTAGTCCATGCCTCCCATTCATACAAGAAAACTGACGCTCAAAGCCACTAAAAGCCACACAGCTAATAAGTGGTGACCTAGAGGTTCGAATAAATCTTCTTATTCTGAACTGGTGCCAGGCATTAGAACTGAAGTTGCAGTGAATTTTGTCTGTATATGCATATGAGTTTAAAATAAATTTTCTATAAAGACTTTTCTCTAAAAACGTAAATAAATATAATCCAGTCTGTAGGGAAACTAAAGTATACAGAGTCAGACCAATCTCACGCAGGAATATTTAAGGTATTTATAAACATCAGGATTTGTTCACGTGCTTCAGCTCTCCTGCCATATTGTTTCAGCAAGATCGGGAGAGCATCACGAGTGGGGACCACATCTCTATACATGCCGGTGCCCCTCCCCTAACATCAAAGCAGAGCTCAGTAAAAGCTACTCATGATTTACTTCAGACCTAGAGGAACACAGCTCCTGTCTGTACCAAACCACGAAAGCCAGTTCACAAAGCCCAAATGTCTCACAGGGACCTTTTAATGCGTTTTATGTCTTATTTATTGTGCTTATCTGACAACTTCACGAGGCTAATAGACATCTCTAAAAATATGTTGACATTTTAGTTCATTCTGAATGTCCTTCAGAGTATTATCAAATTTGGACAGTGCAAATATTCCCTTAAGGGTCGTAAAAAATAGATGCATATGGCAATACAAATGTGCATTTCAGCCTATATATTGATTACATTGTATACAAATATTATACCCCTAATACAGGATTAGAAAGTGCAGTGCTATAAATAGAATGCCGATTTCAGTTACCACCCGCCCATTTGGTTAGTGGCAAAACTTCCAGGCAAACAGCCAACTGATGCAGCCAGGAATCACCTAGTCAATTTCCCAAACCTCCAGCCTCCGGTTTTCCCAGCCCTGATACCCAGCAACGCCTGTTTCTTCCACTAAAGCAGATCACCGGCCAAATTCAGCTGCTCCCCATCATCAGGCATAGCCTTCTTTGCCCAAGGTGCCCTAACACTTTTAATGACATTGTTGCCTAATTAATCATGCGTGTGAACAATTAATTACCAACTAATCTCACTCGATTTTCCCACACTTACTGAGTGCCTGTAGTTGGAAATGCCATGGGTACACACAGAAGCAGCAAACAATGTCCTTATTTGACGAGCTTAAATCCAAATAAAAACCGGCCGTCAAGGTTCCGGTGGGCTAACAAAAGCTGTGTGCAGTAACGCCACGTCTTTTCCTAAACCGCACCATTCTGCCATTTCTAAAAATCTGAAATTACTGCCTTTTCACAGACTGGAAACACAAGTAAGTCTGGGTTTGAGAACAACATGATAGTCTGAAGAGGGAATAATTTTTCGCCCAGGCATTCAAACTTGAACAAATCTCATCATGAAAGTCAATCACAAGGATTTGGGTTGTTTTTTTTTTTACTTTTATCACATCGTTTTATGTCAAAGGGTGCAATGCCCTGGTGACAAGAACGGAGGGAAAACAGGAATGGGCACTAAGGCAGCAGGAGCCCCGCAAGCACTGTTCCCGGAGGTGTCCTACTGTCCCCAGCGAAGACTCAGGACTTGAGAAAGCGTCCGCAGGCGTCGCCCGCGCCACGCCCGCTCACACCGAGGCCCCGCGGGCACCCCGGGTCGGAATCCCGGAAGGGCTCGTGCCAAGCTGGCCGCTTACCCTCGGGGCCAGGCGTGTCCGGAAGGCCCAGCACAGGGCGCACTCACAGCGGGGCGCCGACTCTCGCCCCCGGGCCGGACCGGGCCGGAGGAGCGGGCGGAGCGGGCGGGGGCCGGGGCCCGGCGGCCAGCGCAGGCCGGCAGGACGCGGGCGGAAGGCAGGGGGGCGGGACCGCCGTCCTCTCTCAAAGTTTCTCGCAGTTGCACAGTTGCTCCGCGCTTCCTGTGGGGGTGGGCGCTGCGCCCTCGCGCTCCGCCGCCCAGCCCCGGCCCCGGCGAAAGGAGGGGAGACCGAGTCGGCGGCCGGGCGGGGCGGCGGGGACCCGGAGACCGAGAGGGGCCGGCGGGCGCGACCCGGGTCCCGGCGCCGGGTCCCACCTGGGCGCCGCGAGAGGGCGCTGCTGCCGGCGCGGCGCGGCGGGGACCGGACGGCGGGACGCGGACGCCGGCGGAGGGCTGGGCCGCCCGGCGCCTCCTTCCCCGCTCCGACGCGGACGCCGGCGGCTGCGCCCACGAAGCCCACGCCGCGCCCGTGCGCGCCCGGCCACCCGCTACTTACCCAGGGAGCAGGTGAGGAGCGCGAGCAGCGCCGGCAGCGCCTGGCGGCTTCCGTGGCGGGCGGCTAGCCGCATCCCGGCGGTGGAGGATGCGCGCCCCACCTGGGCGCGGGGACCGGAGACGCGCGGGGAGCGGAGCTGCGCCGCTGCCGCCGCCGCCCTGCCGCCGCGGCTGACCCTTCTCCGCGGCTCCCCCTCCCCCGCGGGCTCCGCCGCGCCATCTCGGGCCGCGCCCTCTGGCGGCCGCGAGCGGGAGCGCCCCTGTGCGCGCTTCCAGCGCCTGCCCGGCTCGCGGCCGGGGCTGGGGTCCTGCCCGACGGGTGCGAGTGGTGGTGGCCGCTGCTTCGCCGGGGCAGCGCCCCACTTCCAGGCGTCTGACCTCCGCTCCCTATGGCCACCAGTCTCCACCCCTCCTTTCCCTCCCTCCCCAGCAACCCTCCTGACCCAGGCCCCATCCTCTACCTTCGCGCCTCTCATTACTCCGTGCCCCCCTTGCTGGATCTCCAGCCGCAGGTCAGTAGTTCCCTCTCACTACGCCCAAAGTAAAGGGAGAGTGGTCACTTTTCCTCCCTGCTAATGTACCATCTGCTGTAAAAAAAAAAATAATAATAATAATTCAACTCTTAATATTGTTGGCACCAATGTTCTACTTTGATGAAGGTGTTTTTAATCAGCTCAGCTAATTTACTTAGTATCCCCTTCTAAATGAAATTTGGCCAACAGCCTAGGCCTGGAATTTGGCTTTTAATAGAAGTTTGTGTAAATGTAAGTTTAAGCGTTTACCATAATGGAAGAGGGAGGGTGCAATTTTATTCAAAACGTGATAAAAATTAATTAAATTGAAATACAGAGACATGGTGAAGTTTCATCGGGAGGGTCCCTCTTGTCCCCACAGGACTGTCCAAGGGCTGCCTCCCCAGCCAGGCAGAGTAGTGGCCCCAATAGGGAACTGGCCCTGTCATACCTTGGTAGGCTGAAGAGGGAAACAATTACAAATGAAGAACTAGAAACCCCCTGATGGTTCCGTCCTCCCTTGTGCCTCCCCCAAGCTTTGACTTATTTCTGTCTCCAACGAAGTGGACAGGACCAAGTGCTCCTTCCCGGCCTGAGTATAGACTGTGACCAGAAGGCAGTGTCCATGTTTTCATTCATATTTTGTCATATTTTTTGGATGCCTACTAGGTGCCTGCAATTCTGCTTAGTACCCTAGGAATGCCAGTATCTTCCACATGGACATACAACATTCACCTACTTGTTAAACATTTAATAGGGACCATTACCATGCCCCAGGAGTACAAGTTGGATGTGGGGAGACAGAGAAGTGAATGCTGAATAAATGGTGGCTTGAGCCATATAAACTTGAATACCTTTGAGGGGGCTTTGCTTCGAACGCATTAGGACAGTATTGTCGTTTGTTCATGCAGTAAGTGCTGCAATATTTTTTATAGAAAGTCTGGAGACAATGGCTTTTCTCTCTCCGTGGTTTATGTTGACTTCTTAAAACTGAGAACTAAATATTCCATATGTTATCCATTTAGTGCAAATGTAAATAGTACCATTTTGTTCCAGTCACCTAAAGTTTGTCATCTCATATCAATACCATTTTGATGGGAGAAAAAAGAAACGTAGAAATCCTTCCATTTCTTTTTTTTTTTTTTTTTTTGGTCAAGCTTTTCTAATTTATGGTTGACTGCATTGATCACTTTTATCCTTCTTAGGAAAATTCTAAAACTTACCTGCTTAGTTGAGAGTTCTAGATTGTTTCTAATTTCCAAAGCTGTTTAGCTTTCTTCTAAGAAGATATTCCTTGCATACGTTAATATTAAACATTTCACCAAGGTGTGTTTCATAAAACTAATAATTAAGCAACAATTGGTGTTTAATCAATGTTTTCATCAAAATTCATCGTGTTAGAATTTTACTGTGTTCCGGAATGAGGTGTGGAAATTTGATTCCTAAACACAATGGTGAGGACACAGTTTTAGTAATAAACTTGCCCTGGCATTCTTCTTTCCACAGTGACATAGATAAACGGCCCATTACAAAACTCCGTAACTCACATTTTAAAAAGGATTGCTTTTCACTTCCTCTAGTCGTGTGATAAATGGACTTGCTGGGAGTTCTCTCTCCCAATCGGAAGTTGAGAGCATTTCCTAGAACAAACGCACTCCCACTAAGGACACTAAAAGGTACCTGAAAAGGCAATGCTTGCCCCTGTAACACCAATTACAGTTGTCCCCTGTAAGGGGACAACTTTCAGTAGAAAAAAATACATCTCATGAACTCTAAGATAGTGATGAGAAAAAGAGCAGGCCATAGCTCTACCTTCTTGGGTTCACTCACCTTAATCCCAGCTGGCACCTGGAACTTTCGTTGTTGAGGGGCAGGGAGAAAAGCTAGAAGCCACCACTTTTTGGGGGGACCTTGTTGCAACCTGATTAAAACAGGCTGGTAATTTTTGAAAGAATTTTTCTAAATACTAAAAGAACATAAAGACATTCACAAAACTATAGATAGCCAAATAATCTAATGAACAAGTTCCAAACAGATGGCCTCTGATCTTGTAACAACTATAGGCCCAAAAGGCTGAACCCCCAATCGCTCATTCAGCTGATGGGGAACTCCTTTTAGCTCATGTACCTTTTGCTTGGCTCTGGAAAAGGTATTTTAAAAGCATAAAACATGGCCCTGCACCCAAGGACTCACAGTCCGGGTAGGAAGACAAAAATGTTCATACTAATTTTACTGTCGTGTGATAAGTGCTATAGCACAGGTAGGTGGGAACACGTGGGGGGGAAAGAAAGTCTAACAAGGCCATTGGAATCGGGAAAGAAGAAATGACTAGTGCAGGGTTAGGGTTAGGGTTTCTCTTAAAGGAGAAATAGCAGGTTCCTGGGTTGAGGAAAGGAGGAGAGGCACAACACACACATGGCAAATCAGCCCAAAGCAGCGTGGAGCGTTGTGGGAGGGGCAGGGAGGTGTCCCAGGCTTCTCACTCAGCCCCCCTGCAGCCTGCTGCCTCTCTTCCCTGCCTTGGGAGGGGCCCTGGGTCCGCTGTTCCTGTACCAGCAAAGACCAAGGGACAGATTCCAGCTCTGCCCAGCCTCTCTCGGCCCTCCCACGCAGTTTCAGGCCTAAAGCAGATGAGCAGTGGACATGTTTCAGGAGGACCATCCTCTTCTCACACATAGAAGTAGCTTTATGCATTATGAGCATTCTTAGGGATTAGTTCCCAAACCTAGAGTCAGGCCTGGGGTCTGACTGTGGAATAGAATGTCTAAAACTGGGTCTCCAGGACATAAGGTCATTGTGATATCAGACCTACAATATAACACTTTCACCATCTGCTATCCATCCCCACACCCCTAGAATCAGTGCCCACGCAGGGGTAACAGGAGAGCCACTTGTCACTTCACCTGATGCTTTAATCTTTGGGGAAGCAAGAGACTTTTTATCTCCCATGGGAGAAGAGTAAGACAGGAGGAAAGGAGATGTAGCAAAAACCGTCATCACTTAGAGAAGATCTAGGGGCAGGGCTCCTCCCCCCGCCCCCACAGGTGCTCAGGGAGAATACTAGGATGACATAAAGTGCTGTCTCCAGTGCCCTTGAGGAGCTTGTCTCACTTTGCTTCCACAGTTATTAAAAAATTACAGGCAAAACCCATTCTGTCAAACCGAGATCCTGGTTAATAAGCTCAACATAATGAGTGAAAACTTTTTTCAGGCCAAGTGTGGTGGCTCACGCCTGTAATTCTAGCACTTCGGGAGGCCGAGGCAGGAGGATTGCTTAAGGCCAGGAGGTCAAGACTGGCCTGAGCAGCACAGCAAGACCTCGTCTCTACAAAAAATAGAAAAATTAGCCAAGCATGGTAGCACACACCTGTTGTCTCAGCTACTGGGGAGGCTGAGGCAGGAGGATCACTTGAGCAGAGGAGTTTGAAGTTGCTGTGAGCTATGACGATGCCACTGCACTCTAGCCCGAGCAACAGAGTGAGACTCTGTCTCAAAAAGAAAAAAAAAAAGAAAAGAAAAAAAACACAGCTTTTTTCATGTATCCATGGACAAACACATCACAGAGCAACTGAACACGTGAGACCCTCATATGATCTACTGCGGTTGGGAGGAAAGTGCATTTTCCCGGGAGGGGATCAGTCTAGTTAAGGGGACCAAGGCACAGAAATAGCCAAAAGCCTGCCTAGAACGCATAAGTCTCCTAAGAAATGTACGAAGGAAGTTAGACAGGCAAACAGAAGGAAAGCACTTCCGTCAGCGGGGCTGCAGGAGGCCTCCCAGAGAGGGTGCAGTGGCAGGTAGGCTGTGGGCGGAGAGAAGGGGAGAGGACATTCCAAGCAGAGGGTCAGGCAAGCAGGGCTGGGGAAGCCAGGAGCTGGGACAGTTCAGAGACAGAGGAGTTCAGGTGGTCCGACACAGAGGGAACACCGAGGGGAAGCTGGTTAGGCCACATCAAGGAGGGTCTTTGGTGCCCATCAGGAGGCAGACCTTGCACTGAGCCGGGCAGCCGAGGCAGTGGAGAGATGGAAGGCTCTCTCAGCAGGCGATGACCGGAACCCCGATACAAGACGGTAGCTCGTAAGGCCGACCTTGTGTCCTGACTCAGCTACCCCATCAGAGAAATGGGGGCTTTTCAATATGGGATGGATTCACACGGTGAACACCCGGTTCATGTGTGTTAGGTACTGATTTAATGGACGGGCGAGGCTGTGAGAAGGTTCCATGGTAATGGTCTGGATGGATGAAGAGGGGAAGGAGAGGTGAAAAGGCTGGTTTAAAAAATTATGAGAAAAGGGGAAGGGAAGGGAAACCAACATGTACTGAACACAGGCTATAAGCTAGGCACTCTGTTAGTTACTTTCGAATATATTATTTCAGTTAACCCTCAACAAAAAAAATAAAAAATGAAAGGATTATTATTATTCCCACTTTACAGATTAGTAAACTGAATCTCAAGCAGATCAAATACCAACAGCCAGAACTGCCTGTAATGGAATCGTGTTTCTTACCAGGGGTGGCACCAGCAGGAACGGAATGGAAGGAGTCACCAGGAAGACGTGACAGAGCCGGGTCAGCTGCACTTGTGAGTGAGACGGCACTGGCTGGGGCAAAGACAGAGGCTGCGGAGGGGACAGATGAGGCCATTAACTAATGCAGCGATCTGCCAGAGGAAGGAGTTTGTGGAGAAAAATGAAAGATTGTTATCATTACTACTAGCATAAATGATAGCAATGCCCTCACAATATCCATAGATTAATAGTGATAGCTAACATTTACTGAACACTTCTTGTATATCAGGCACTATACTGAGTGTTTTACATGCATTGTTTCATGGCGAATAATATTTCATTTAATTCTCCAAACAACTTAACTGTCATTCCTACTTTGGGGAGGTTAAGTAGCTTGCCTAAGGACAGCAGTTTTCTTAGGGGTCCTTGAGAGACTCTTTCAGGCTGTCCAGGTTTGCAAGGTTGAAGCTATTTTTACAGCAATGCTAAAACATTGCTTGCTTTTTTTCTGTGTGTGGAATGTCCACCGATGGTGCAAAAGTAATCATGGATAAAAGAGCTATCACTATAGCACTAATCAAGGTAGTGGCACCAAACCGTATGTACAGTGGGAAAACAAACAGCATGAGCCAAGTTCACTGAAGAGGGTACTTGATGAAGCACTAAAAACTGCTAATCAGCACTTGTGGATTGAGTAGCAAGCGGAGCCAGCTCCTTTTGTCAGGAAACACCCTGTTTAATTGATAGAAACCCTGGCACTCTACAGTTTTTCAGGCTTAGGGACTGGGCAAACATTTTCTCAAAAATAACGTGAGCCTGTTACTTCAAGGAAAACAACTGATGCAGTTTGTTGCCGATGATAAAATTCGAGATTTCATGTGAAATTAGAATGTTGGAAAACTTGTACCTGCTATCATGAGCTTAACAGCTTCCCAATCCTTAAATGAAATCAATGGTGGTATTAACAAACATGATTTTTTAAATATTGTGTAATGAAATGCATCAACATTTGGAAGATTTGCACACTTTCATGAAACAGCATTTTCCAAATGACCTGTGTATGATGATACAGTCATGCATGGGTGAAATTTCCACTCAATGGGTCAACCAATGGATCTTAATATAACAAGATAGACCAATGGATTTTAATTAACAGTATGAAGTGCAGTGTGGTTTCAGATTCCAGTTGCAACTAACCTTTAAGAAACTCCCAATTGTCTCAAGTTTTAGTGTAGTATCAAAGAATGTCCACAATTATGTGAAAAGTTTGTTAAAATATTCTTAACTCCCTTTTTCAACTGTATATCTGAGGCTGGATTTTCTTCATTTACTTCATCCAAAACAACATATCTCTATAGTTAAAATAGAAAATCAGGTCTGAGCCTCTACCTGTCTTCTACCAAACCAGACATTAAAGGGATTTTTAAATATGTAAAACAATGATACTCTTCTTACTAATTTTTTTATTTAGAAAATATATTTTTCATAAAAATATAGCATATTAATATGTGATAGGTTTATTATAGTTAATTTAAAAAGAACTAATAAATATGTTTACATTTCTCAGTTTTATTTCTAATACAGTAATTGTTCATAGATAGAATCCACATAAACAAAAGCTCTTGGGAATCTTCAATAATTTTTCAGTGTAAAAGGGTCCTGAAACCAAAAAGTTTGAGAACTGCCAGCTCAGGACACATAATTTGTAAATTATGGGAGCCA
>RJWJ010021791.1:0-27538 GCA_004363605.1 Indri indri | reverse complement strand
GGAAGAGAAAGTTTTTCCGACTAGGAGAGACAGGTAAGCTGGGAAGTCTAAAGGGAAGAAGGAAGCCCGTTAGGAGATTTTCAAGACAGCAGAGAGAAGAAACCCTAAGTGCAGCAATTCCTGGGGGGATGCAGGCGGGACTTGGCAGTTGCTGTGCTGGGCATGGTGCCTCATTATCCCTCACTGAGCTCCATTACAACTGCACAAGATAGATACTGCACGAGACACTGCTGCAGGAGACCTGACATCCACTCCCCTCTGCTTCCCTACCAGCAACCCCTCAATGTTGCTCAGGGCAGCAATGTGCCCAGCTAGAATACTCACCTTGTCACACTCCTGAGCTGCCAGGGGTGTCCCATGACCCAGATCTGACCAGTGTGTTGTACACAGACATCTGTAGGGTGGGGCTTTGGGTAAGTTATTATTTATCCTGATTTTTAAAAGACAGAGTCAGTTGGCACACGTCTTTTGACCTTTGTCCTTCTCTCTTCCTTTCTTCCTAGAATGCAGATGCCCAGAGACAGAGCAGCCATTGCGTGGCCTTGAGGTTGACACTCCATCTGCTATGGTGGTGGAGCAGGAGGAGCCAGGGAGCCTGGGTCCTTGAGCAGCAGCACCAGCCCTGACCCCCTATCTCTGGACTCATTCTTAAGTGAGAAAAATAAACCCCTTACTCATTTCAGGCAAAAGTCGCCTGGTTCTGCTTACATGGAGCCAAAGCAAACTTGATGTCCTGTTCTGTAACCTCCTGTTTTTCCCCAATAGAGGGAATGGGCTCAGTTTCGCTCACCTGGCAAAGATCTCCTAGACCCTGAGACTTGCTGAGACTTGCTACTCAAAGTGTGGTCCACAGGCCCCAGCACAGATTTGCTGCATCAGAATCTGTTTTAACAAGGTCCCCAGCCGCGTTGTGTGTACAAGGAAGGTTGAGAAGTGTTGGCCTGGATAATAAATAACAGAGCTAAGATTTGATCCCAGGTCTGTATGACTCCAAAGTCCACACTCTTCCTCTGAAATAAGAGGAAATAAGAAAATATTAATGTAGTTTTTTTTTTTTGTACAGATATGGGTATCTTTTGAGGTAGAAGGAAAGGAAGCTGAGAAAGGCTGTTGCAGAGGGCCTCAATCTTCTCAGGATAAGCAGGTGCTAGAATGTTCATTCACCAAGCAGAGCTGCTCTCTGACTGTATGCACCATAAAAGTGAAAGTGAAAGACCATCTCCGTCTTCAAGGAGTTCAAAAGCAGTGGCAATGTTGTGACAATGACCAATAACTATGATATTATGGTAAACGATGTTGTAGAGTCTTGAGAATGATGGAACAGCAACCTGTCCCCTAGTCCCACCCCCCCCCCAGCCCTTAAATCGAATGGAAGGGTGCTGCCTGGGTGGCTGTGCCCGCAGTGCCCCGAGTAAAGGACAATTGTTACCTGGCTGATTTGATCAGTACTGAGACACACAGGCTGTGCTAAAGCCAGGCCCGAAGTGATGAAACTGCATGGGGCTACATAATTCTCATTTTGCTTTGTGTGGAGCAGACGCTTCTCAGTCCACGTGGTTACTTCAATGCAGAGAAGAAAAGAGGGGGGCCAGGGAGGGCCGAGGAGGGGGTGAGGTAAGGGGAGCTGGACAAGGGGTTACAGAATTGCCAGCTAACTTCTTGAGGGAAGAGTAGTTTTTAAAAGCTTGTTTTTAAAGAAATAGTATGTCAAGTGCTCGACCTCAAAATTTGTTCCTACTGTCTGGGTTATTGTGGGTTATGGCTCTCTAAGTGCTTGTGTTTTATGCGAGTTCGAATTGTCCGAATGAACGTGTAAGTTTCCTGAGTGATGAGACATGTCCCCGCACAATGCCTCATTCAGTCAATTATGGTTGATGGCATATTTTTTTGTTTGTCTGACCCTTCATGTCATTTATTTAACAAGAAGGATGTGTGGTTGTTTCAACATCTTGCCAAACAAATGATGGAAAAAGGAAAACACAAAAGCAGTGAGCTGGGTTTTGTTGTCGTTATTCATTTTTTTTAAAATGCATGACTGAAACGACTAGTTTTTTTTGGTTTTTTTTTTTTTGAGCAAATGACCCATTGTTTAGGCAATAAATAGAACCTGGGTAAGGTAGAAAGGGCTCCCACCCAGTGTCTCTCTCGTCGTCAGGAAGGGCAAGATGGCAAAGTGGAGCCAACAAGCTAAAAAGAAAGTTAAGGGATCAGGGAAGAGGGGAAAACATGCAAGACACCTCTTGATAGAGCAAAAACGTTTACTTTTAGACAGTGCTTCTCAATGCTTTTTTCCCAAAAACCTATGGAAAACATATTTTGTATAACAATCCAATTGTGTACACTAATACACACACAGATAAATAAGACAAGTTTCACAAAAAGGATACTTAATCTTCACCGTAGGCCCTAATGATTTCTGTTCTATTTATTTCTATTTCAGCAAAAGAAATGATTGAAGGACTAGTACTCGTGATTTGGAGAATATCGATTTAAAGGCTCCAAAGCAGTGTTCTGCAATACCACAGAGGGTTGCAAGGGTCAGAGAGAAGAAGGTTTGCTCACATGGCTGCTCTCAGTCAGCGTCAGTGAGACTGCAGTGAGTGAGATTTGCTCCAGGCTTTCAATTCTGTCTGTGTTTATCACAGATCACTGCCAGGCTAGCTCTGGGGCTAGCCTTGCTCAGGCCATGAAGGGGCTGCCTTGCTCAGAGGGAGAGGCCAACAGATATGAGCCTTGCTCTGAAGGATGCCTACAGTTAGATTTCTAATGCTCGGGATTTAAATACTTTTGAAAATAAATTTAACAAACAAAGTTCAAAGTCCATTTAGAATTTGGATAAAAGTCTTCTCTCTAAAAGCATATTTAAAGCCCCCTTTTTTTCTTGTGTATTTCAGAAAAAGCAGCCAGTTGTGGGTGAAGGATCAGGGAGGATCAGGTGGAGTTACATGGTAACGCAAACTAAGTTCTAGCAAACAAAAAAAAAAAGGCCTATGTCCTTCTCTATTTTCTCCTACACAATCAAGAAATTTTATTTTGCAATTGGCCAGTGAAACTGCAAAGACACAGTGCTGACAAGGGAAAGTCCCAGAATGTCAACTTCTAGCTGATAAAATTTGTTTTATTGATGCTGAGATAGCATCATGTAGCTCGAAAAGCACAAAATTTGATGGCCAAAGACTTGGGTTTGAAGGGTGGGGTTCACGTACTAGCTCCGCCATTTGTGAGCCTTGTCTTAGGTTGGCTTCCTTGTAAAGCAGACACCAAGACCAGGTTTTGAGTGCAAAAATTTGTGTGGTGAGATAGGCTAGGGAAAGAAGCCAACACAAGAAGGTTTTTTTTTCCCCCTAATTTTTTTATTGTGGTAAAATATATATAACATAAAATTTACCATTTTAAGTTTTTTGAGTGTACAATTCCGTGGCAGTAAGTATATATACATTGTTGTACAATTATTACCACTATCTATCTCCACAGCTTTTCCATTGTCCCAAACTAAAACTCTGTACCCATTAATCTACTCCCCATCTCCCCCCTCCAGCCCCTACTTACCACCATTCTATGTGCTGTCTCTATAAATCTGACTACTTGGGGTACCTCCTATGAGTGGAATCAGACAGTATTTGTCTGTGTTTGATCGATGTCACTTAGCATAATGTTTTCAAGGTTCATCCATCCAAAGTTCCTTTAGCATGTGTCAGAATTTCCTTTCTTTTTAAGGCTGAATAATACTCTGTATTAGTCTACTTGGGCGGTTATTATGACATACCATAAACTGGGTAGCTTTTAAACAATAGGAATTTATTTGTCACAGTTCTGGAGTCTGGGAAGTCCAAGATCAAAGCATCAGCAGATTCAGTGTTTGGTGAAAGCCCACTTCCTGGTTCAGACAAGGCTATCTTTTCACTATAACCTTACCTGGCAGACAGGGAAAGAGGTCTCTCTTGGGCTTCTACACTAATCTTAGCCAAAGGCCAAGAAGTGATCAGGTTTCCCATTCATGAGGCTTCACGCTCATGACCTAATTACCTCCCAAAGGTCCCACCTCCTGATTCCATCACCTTGGGGGTTAAGATTTCAATACATGAACTCGAGGGACACAAACATTCAGACCATATTAATTCCATTGTATGTCTATACCACATTTTGTTTATCCATTCTTCTGTCAAATGAATTGGGTTGTTTCCACCTATTGGCTCTTGTGAATAATGCTGCCATGAATATTACTGTACAAATATTGCCCAACATCCTGTTTTCAATTTCTTTGTGTCTATACCCAGAAGTAGAATTGCTGGATCATATGGTAGCTGTATGTTTAACTTTTTGAGGAATTGCCATACCGTTTTCCACAGAGGCAACACCATTGTACATTCCCACCAGCAATGCACAAGTGTTCCAATTACTCCACACCATGCCAATGCTTATTTTCTGGCTTGTTGGTTTGTTTAGATTAACACAAAATGTTTTAATGAGTAGTTACCACTGTGGGCAACTGAGGCTCAGTCCTCCTGGGCCTTGGGGAGGCAGTGTAGAACACACCTCAGAGCTGTTCCCCCAGAGGGACAAGGAAGCTGGTGTATTTATCCAGCAATTCCTACCCTTTTGTTTGAGGGCTGCCCTCAGGCAGAGAGCTGGGATTCCTGCCACAGAAACCTGTGGTAGAGAGACAAATGACGATGGATGTGAGGAGGGTGTGACCATGTCTCCCGAAGTCTCAGTTCAGGTCACTTAGCCCCTTGTGACTCTAGGTTTCTCATCTGTAGCAAGGAGTGAAAACACCACATTTATAACCTTGGATGTGTATAAGGGTTTGATGAGGTAAGATATATGCAGAGGCTTCATAAACTGGAAAGTGCTACCTATGCGGGAAATAGCCTACCTCCAGGGAGGCCCTCTGTGGGAAATGATAAATTTATGAAACTGCTGGTAACTACAGGGAAACTACAGGTGGTCTCCTGAATCTGGAATGGAAGCACAAACACTGTGGCTTTCACTGGGCCAACAATTCAATGTAGTGTCCCTATGCTGGCTCTGTGGCCTGGTGGCTGTAGCTAGTTTTCCAAATAAGTGCGGCAAATACAACATACTATTCATTCATTCATTCATTCATCATATTTATTGTGTACCTGTCATGTACTACATGCGGTTTATCATCTAGTAGGGAAACAGACATTATACTCATAATTATCTGTAATAAGGGGACCATATATCTCTGCTTGTTTGGGACAGTTCTGGTTTACTTTTGTAACCTGGTGTAATTATGAAGAGCTCTTCCTTTTGCTATTAAATATGTAGATTTGAACATGAGAGTATGTTGTCGTTATGGTCTGAATGTGTCCCCTCCAAGTGTGTATGTTGAAATTTAATCCCCAATGTAACAGTATTAAGAGGTGAGGCCTTGACGAGGTGACTAGGTCATGAGGGTGGAGCCCTCATGAATGGGATTAGTGCCTTTATAAAGGAGGTGCAAGGGAGCTGTTTGTCCCTTCCCCCATGTGAGGACACAGAGAACCACCATTTGTGAGGAACAGTTCCTCACCAGACACCAAATCTGCCGGTACCTTGATGTTGAACTTCCCAGTCTCCAGAACTATGAGACATAAAGTTCTGTTGTTTATAAATTACTCAGTCTAAGATATTTTGTTACAGCAGCAGGGATACACTAAGACAGTAGTCATCCTACCCACACATCATCAGCAAGTCATCTTATTAACAAATTCTAAAGGAGTTGCCACATGTTTCTAATATACACATATTAGTGTTCATACTTCATTCATTCATTCATTCATTCAGCATGCATACTGAATGTCCACTCTGTGCCAGCCACCGTTCTAGCTGGGGTTTTGGGGAAGGCCATTCTGAGGAGGTGAGAGCTGAGCTGACCCTCAAGTGCTGAGGACGAGGTAGCATGCAAAGGTCTGGGGCAAGGACATCCTGAGCACAGCGATCGGTAAGTACAAAGGCGCTGAGACTGAAGTGCAGAGAGAAGGTCATTGTCGCTATGGCATAATGACTGACGGGAAGAGTGGCCAGAAATGAGGTCAGAGTATGGTCAGGGCCCAGATGAGCCTTGAAGACCGTCTTGAGAGGTTTGGTTTTTCTTGTGCTTGCAATGAAAAGTTGTATATCACATAGGGCTCTCTCTGACTGCTGGATGGAGAATCGACCGCAAGGATGACAGTGGAAGCAGGGAGACCTGTTTGGAGGCTGTTGCGGCTGTCCAGGTGACGGGTGGTGATGGACTAGGAAAGTAGCCATGTTGTTTCTCTTCACTTAAAGCAGTAGATATTTCACTAGCCCAAATACATGTTTTTTATCTTCCTAGCCCAACCTCCAGTGTGAAGGCCATGGAAATTAGTTTTCCAGTGTTAGTCAGAGTCTCTACTCGACCAAGATAGGTCAGAAAAAATTCAACAGAAAATTCTTTCTCATGAGACTAGAAGAAAAGTGTCTGAGGCACAAAGAACAGTGGCAAGTTATAGATGTTATTGATCTTGCCTTTGGCAAGATATCTGACACTATTTCCCATGGCTCCTTTTGCCAAAAAAAAAAAAAAAGGTAAAATGTAGTCTGAAAAACAGCAGAGCTAGGTGGATTCATTGCTACTTGGACAACTCTACCTGAAAGCATTGATTTACAGCCCTGCGGAGTCCTGGAGCGTTTCACTGCCTGTTTGTCCTCATCAACACTCTCAGCAGGGACTTGAGAGGAGCTGTGGAAGTTTTCCTCTTTGCAAATGCTGTAAGCCGGGAAAGATGAGTCATGGGTCTCAGGACAGACTCACTGTTCAAAGAGTCCCAGAAGTTCACATCCATCTTTCTGCCTCCCTGCTCCCTCTACCTCTTCATAGGTATCCAACATGACAGGCATAACAATCAACCAAATGCCATTTTAAGTGCTGGTGTCCAGATTCCACTCCTAGTAGGTCTTGGGGAGGGCAGGAGCGTGTGCTTTTAACAAGTGCCAGTAAGATTCCGAGGTAGGCGATCGGGAGCCCACATGTTGAGTAACTCTGCTTGATGTCACAGCATCGTCACACAAGGTTCGTAACTACGATACTTGTCTGTGAGTCCGCCTCCCCACTAGAGTTTGTGCTCCTTCTTTAGCTACTGCAGCGCCTGGTATAATGCCTGTGCACAACGGAGAGTTAAGCAATGGTTGCTAAAAGATCCAGCTAGAATGTTGTACTGAAACTAACAAAACTAAATTTTACGGGGTAAGAGTAAAGACCACTCAAGATGAAAAACTCAGCTGCATTAATGCAATACAGGGAATTCTTGGCTTGGAAACATTTCCTATAAAAAAGAGCAAGGGTTTTTGTCTCAACACCAAGGACTGTTAAATAATAGAATATGGTTGCCTCCGGAGGGTGAGAGTTGTTCATCACTGAAGATAATCAAGCAGAGAATCTGATGGATCCAAGGATCATATGTCATGCAAGAAAGAGCCCTTTTCCATTTCTGTAGAAGTGACCTCAGTTTAGGCAGTCCTTTCTTGGCTAGTACCATAAACTTCTAGCTGATCCCAGTTTTTGCTTCAGAACATGTAGGAGGCCACATTTATTGTCTACCCAGCACCCATTTCTCCCTTCTTCCTTATTTGAAGAATCTTAATTTTGTTGGGAGTGCAGCTTCCTCCATATTCTCAAGGATAAATAATAATGGATGAAGCCAATCATGGCGGTCCCATTCTCCTTAGCAGTGATTGGTTTAGGCCAGGACAGCTGACTCAACTCTGGCCAGTGAGATGTAAGAGGAAGTTTCTGGGACTGATTCCCTCACTCCTGAGAGAGACTGCAGGCAGAGATTGCCTCTTCTTCCTTTGGATGTTATTGTGTACGATTGCCAGACTTGGGAATGGAGGCTGTGCTGAGTACAATGCTGATGTTCTGAGAATGGTGAGCAGAACGATGGAAAGCTGCTGTTGAAATAAGCAACCCTAGAACAGCCCAACTTTCCAACCATCTTTTAAATGAGAGAATAAATGTCTTTGTCAGTCAAACCATACTGAGCTGGCTTTTCTGTTGCTGGCAGCCCAAACCTCCCAGCAGATATACAAAACATCTTACGATATATTCTGTGACCAGATTAGTATTTATAAAAGGCAATTTTGATCATGCCACACCTGATCAAAAACCTTAATTTTTCCTCCTTAATTCCCAATGAATTAAAAACAAACCCTTCGGTTTGGCATTCAAGGTCAAGCCTTATTTTTCAAGGTAACTTACCTGCTGTGCTCCAACCATTAACTCCCGATGTTTCATCTGTATGGTTGCTGCTGCTTGGGGCTCCCATTCTGGGATTCGCTCCCCTTCCACCCATCTTTGTTTGTTGAAATGTTACCTTTTCCATGATAACCTTTTATGGTTAACATTTTTTTTTTTTAACACTTCCTAATGCTTTTGCATATCCCTCTCTTGGCACTTAGTATATTCTGCCATATGGTATTATTATTTGTATACCTTTCTCATTTTGCCTGCTATTTGGTGAGTCCTAGGCATGGGGGCCACATCGTGCTCTTCTTGGCGGGTCCAGCAGCTCTCAATTTGGTGCCTCCCACAGAGTGGATGCTCAATAACCACTTGTTTGAATGCTGTAGCAGTGAGACATCAAAGGCCCTTCCCAGTGCTAAAACTCTGTGGTTTCTGTGCCTTGAGCTTTCACATTTTGGCTTAATTAATGAGAACAGAGAAGCATTGTAACCTCTAAGTAGGACTGTGAAATTGTTCCAATTGAGTTCGAATTCATTGGGAAGATAATTCTTGTATCCTGGTTCTGTTATATTCTATCTATGGATAATCAGGCAAAGCATTTAAAATTCCTAGGCTTCAGTTTCCCATCTGTAAAATGGGGATAACAGCAGCTACTCAGACATTGTTGTGGGACTAAGTGAGATGGGTTATGTGTAGTAGTCCCTTCTGAGTGTTCGCTCACACTCGCTTCTCTTCCTTCTTGTTTACCTCAGATAATCTATCACCTTTACGTGGCCAGGTAAATCCCCAAGCTAACGGGCTAGTCCCATTCCCTTGTTGATGGTGAGTTTAGGCTTGGGTGTGAGATGTGGCTGTTGTGATCTGAGCGAACATCTGCTTAGGGCATTCTTGGAGAGGTTTTCTTATTCACAGAAAGGGAAACAGAGGAAGAGTCAACCTCTTCTATTGGGTGTTGCTATCTTGAAAATAATGACAGTCATACTGTGACTGCAAGGGGAGTCTGAGGACAGCAGAGAGGGAGGGTGGCTTTGATGTCCTTAAGTTGCTGAATTAGCCAGCTAGGAGTTATCCTACCTTGGGACTTCTACAATGTAAGATAGTAAACCTTCTTTGCTGCTTATGCCATTCAGAGGTGAGTTTTCTATTCCTGTACTGAAAGAATCATCGTTGCTGCGGTGCCTTGCACACCGTATGTGCTCACAAATGTAAGGTTGTACTTCATTTAATCCTTTCCTATAATTCCAAATGAGAATATCTGAGAAAACTGGAAGAAGGATACTTAACTAAATTAAAATAGTCTTGAATAAAACAACTTTTATAACTTGACAGTTCTTTTTTGTTTGTTTTTGCAGAGCTTGCTGATTGTGATACGGAAAATCAGTCAGAGACAAGGGATAGAAGAGGCGACAAACGCAGCCCAGATGGTGCAATAAGAAATATTAGAAATACGAGGAAAAATACAAATAAACATAAAGTGTAACTTCACACTAATATTATCTGCTGGAAATTGACATCTTGTTAAAACTCCGATGTTTTATTTTCATAAGGCTCAGTGAAAATAGGAAAATCATAGATCAAAACAAGAAAAATCAATGGAGGCTACTCTTGGGATTTAAGATTGGGAATTACTAAATGTTAATAAACCAAGTTTTATTTTTTGTTTGTTTGTTTTAAAATCAATGGATTTGAATAAAAGCCTTTGAATAAAAGAAGCTGCCAAAATATCTCTAGAGAGATCCCTAAGGTTGGTAATAAAGTCCCTCTTTCTCTTTCAGCTTCTTAAGAAGCAGAAAATAAAAGCGCATAAGATAGCATTGCTAAGCAAATCTACCTATGTTGGAACCACGCTTGGAGAATCATGCACGAAGTATCTGAAAGGTGGACTTTTCATTGCAAAGGACCCTGAAAGTTGCTTACAAGTTAGCCGTAAGCAGGTTGTTCTACAGTGCAAGCTTCTCCCTGTTCTGGCCTGAAATGAGTGTTGGAGGCTGCCATCCTTTGTCTGGACCACGTAAGACTTGGACATTACAACTCACTAATTTATCCAAGGGACTCAAAAAATGGAAATTCATGAGCCATGTGGCTCTGTCTCTGGGAAATAGATGCTCATTTCTGATTCTTTACCTAAACATTAACAGATAATGCCTGAAGTACTGAAAAAGAGGACCCAGAAGCCTAGCTAAGACCCTCTCTGCATAGTCCGAATGATGAAGGCAACTTCACTTTGAGCAGGTCCCTGATTCACACCTGAGAGGCCGTCTCCGGGAGACAGAGGAAACCACATAGGCATGGACCAGGAGGAGGCCCTTTAACTGGTCTCATGTGAGCCTTCCTTGGCTGCAAAATGAGGATAATAACGCTGTCTTGACTGCACTGGAGCACTAGAAGGTGTGAGGCATCCAAGGTGCTCCTTGGATTTGCTCAGCAGTGTGCCCCTGGGGAAAGGCATTGTTGTCCCAGGCTCCCAGGAGGCAGGATTTCCTCCTCCTGTGCTCTGACTCAGGGCTGCTCCTGCAGGCAAGCCAGTCAGCTTACAGACATCCGACAAGCCCCATTGGCTCAGGATGCCTCAGAGGCCTCCAGCTCTCCAAGTTTGCCTCTGGAAGCTTCCCAAGTATCTTGCTGTGAGGCCACTGAAGGTCAAGGGCCTTCACATTTTCCCCACCTGGTACTGAGGTGAACCTACCATCCTTTCATTTGGAAGTTCAGTGAGCTGAGGGCAGATCTATTCTGCTGGAGAGAGCTTGGTGGAAGATTATCTCCTCAGGTGATGTCCACTCTCCGTATCCTCTCTCCCTGCTAGACATGCTGGGACCTGGGAGAGAGTGTGGTGTCTCTGGTACCCATCACACGGTTGGGGGCAGTTGGGAATCCTAAAGAGCAGAGCTTTTCTCCTGTACCAAGGCTATTTGTAGCTGGCCTAAAGACGGAGTGCTTTGATCTGATATTCCCCAAACTACAGGAAAACAGCAGTGGACCCAGTCTTGGTTCCTTGGTACCATGCCCATGTTTCTGTTCTAACGCTTACCACATCCTGAGTGTTGAAAGGAATTTAGGCTTTGGAGGTATGACAATCTGTGTTTGGATTCTGGCTCTTCCACTCATCAGCTGGGTAACCTTAGGTAAGTTATTTACCCTCTCTGAGCCTCAGTTCACTCAAGTTTAATACTGAGATTATAACTTCCAATTAATGAGGCTATGGTGGGGATTAAATAAGATAAAGTGTATAAAATGGCTTGCGTAGAGCTGGTGCATGGTGGATGCTGGAGAAATGGATGAATATTATTGCTTCCCATTTATCACACTGTCTTTGGCTCGGTTTCATACCATCTGCAGAGTAAGATGACAAGCTTTTGAGAAAAAGGAACTATTGATTTTCTATTTTGCACACCTATCCCAGTATCTGACTCATATGTGTTGTACAATAAATACTTTTTGAATGAATGGATATTTATGAATCTGGAATTTTCACTCTTCTGAATGTAGACAGTTGAGAGACTGTGCTTCTTTGTTTTTCTTTTTATTGTTGTTGTTTTTAGCAGATATGCAGATTCACTTGCAGTTTTCTCATTCAGGCAACAGTTTGAAATGATTCGCCATCTTCATACGGTATAATAACCACACGGCGAAGAGAAATGGCTGCATCACGGTCTTGGCCTTACACCATGTTTGTTCCTTGTCTCCGTGGCAGTCAGGATCGGCAAGGTTATGCTGTGGTAAAGACCCCTACATCTCAGCAACGCATCAGGTTTATTTCTTACGCATGCCACATGTCCAGTGTGGGGCAGCAGTGCAGGTCAGAATGACAGAGGTTCCATCAGAGCATGTAGAGGAAAGGGAAGGTGGTGAATGGTGCACTGGCTCTTAAAGCTTCTTCCCAGAAGGGCCATACTGCACTTGTGTTTGCATTTCAGTGGCTGACACAGGTTGCGTGGCAAGGCAGTCTTTCCTTAAGCCCAGAAGGAAGAAAGACAGAAATACTTGGTGAATGGTACTGGTAACTCCACAGTGCAGGAAAGCTGGAGCCACAGCTGCAAAATGAAGTTTTAGCTTATATCATTAGGGCTTCTACAATCACCGGGAGACAGGGAGACCAGGGGAGCAGAGGTCAGAGAAGCCACTCCCAAAAATCTCAGCCTGTGGCACTGTAGACAGGAGTTCACCTGAGAGCTGGTAAGAGTCCCAAGAAATTCTAGAAAGCTCCTGCCAAAACCATTTCAGCCTGTGGCATCTTAAGAAGCTGTCACCTACTAGGTCCATGCCTACATTTTTTCAGGCAGGCAATCCTCACTCGGAAGCTGACATGAACCTTCTACCTGCTGGCTGCTCACACATCTGTGCAACCTCGTCCTAAGAATAGCTCTTTCTCCACCTCCAGTTCCTCTCAGTGGCAGACTTTACCCTGCAGCCACACAGGGACGGCAATTCTGGAAAATGCAGTTCCATGTCTCCCCTGCAATGGAGGCGACACCATGTCAACATCAGACAATGCAGCACAGTTTTAGTTGTCAGAAGGATGATTGGCTGCTTCAATTTGGAGCCTGTCACCTGGGAACTGTCACCTGTGAGATGATCTTAACAAGGGCAGAGTTAGGGGATGAGGGAGAGTGCAGATCGAACACAGCAACATGATACTAGCAAGAAAAATTCTGCTAGACAGGAGTACTCCAGGGTGATGAAAGGGAGCCACAGCCAGGTTGTTCACATGAGATATTTCTCTATTTCCAATCTCATTAAAGGTAAAGGACCTCCTCCCACGCCCCCACTCCTGCTACATGCAAGGGGAAATGTACCTCCGGAGTATAGTCAAGGCGGACAGCAAGGTGAAATAGGTGGGAGCTCTGCACAGGGGCTGGAGGTGGGGACAGCAGAGACCGAGATCCTAAAGTCTGCCCTGCCACTAACTGGCCTTGGAACTTGAAATGAGCCCTTTCCACTTTCGGAGCTTTGTTTCCTACGGTGAATTTAAAGTGAGTTTCTTGTCAACAGTGTATAGTTGGGTCATGATTTTTTATCCCTTTGTCATCTGTCTTCATATTGGTATATTTAAATTATTTACATTTAAGGTAATTATTGACAAGGTGGTGTTTATATCTACCATTTTATTACTTGCTTTCTATTTGTTTCCTCTGGTTCTTATTCCTCTGTTTCTCTTTTCTTGCTTTCCTGTGATTATTTGAACATTTTTAGGATTCCGTCCTGATTTATTTACAGTGTTTCTGAGTGTAGCTCTTTGCATGGATTTCATAGCGATCACTTTGGTTGTTACCACAGCCTGCTGGTATCAATATCTCTACTTCAAGTGCAGAAACCTTCCTCCCCTTTAGGTCCCTCTACCTTCCCCACTTTTAAATATCATTGTCTTGAGTATCAGATGTGGTTATAATTTTTGTTTCAATCATCAAATATGGTTTATAAAACTCATGACGGAAAGGATTGTCTATTGTATGTACCCATATTTCCGCTCTTTCTGTCATTCTTTTTTCCCTCCTGCTGCTCCAGGTTTCCTTCATTGATCATTTTGTTTGAAAAACTTTCTTCAGTCAATCTTTAAGGATAGGTCTGCTAGTGACAAATTCTCTTAGTTTTCTTTTGTCTGAGAATGTCTTCATTTCCCATTTCATTACTGAAGGAGAGTTTTGCCAGACATAAAATTCATGGTTGACAGCTCTTTTCTTTCAGTCCTTGAAAATGGTGTGCCGTTCCCATCTGGCCTCCATGGTTTCTGATGAAAAATTCAGATTGGTGTTTCCCTATAAGTAATGCATCATTTTTCTCTAGTTGCTTTCAAAGTTTTCCTTTGTGTTTAGTTTTTGGAAATCAAATTGTGATGTATCTTGGAATGAATTTCTTTGGGTTTGTCCTATTTGGGTTTTTTTCAGCTTTTTTGAAACTGTAGGTTAATGTCTTTCACCAAACTTGGGAAGTTTTCAACATTATTCCTTCAAACATTCTTTTAGCCCAACTTTCTTTCTCTTCTTCTGATCATACAAATCATATAAATATTGGTTCTTTTTATTTTTCATGAGGTTTTCCATTTTTTTCTTTAGTATTTTCTCTCTGTTGTTTATTGGGTAAATTCTATTGATCCGCCTTCAAGTTCACAAATTCTACCCTTTATCGTCTCTGCTGTTGTGATTGCCCAGAAAGTTTTTCATATTTTTATTATGTTTTTCTGTAATATAATTACCATTGGTTCTTTTTCCCCTTCCTTCCCTCCTTCCTTCTTAAATTGACAAATACAAATTAAATATATTTATTGTGTACAACATGATATTTTGAAATATGCATACATTGTAGAATGGCTAACTTGAGCCAATTAACATATGAATTAACTCACATTACTTCTCATTGTTTTCTGGTGAGAACACTTACAATCTACTCTCATAGTAATTTTTAGGAATAAAATACATTGTTATTACCCATAGTCACCATTTTGTACAAAAGATCTCTTGGACTTTTTCCTCCTATCTAACTGAAATTTTGTATTTTTTGACCAATAAACAGCTCTCCAATCCCCTATAGTTCATTTTTTATAGCTTCTATTTGCTGAGATTTTTTTATTTTTTCATTTGTTTAGAGAGAGTTTATATTTGATTGTTGAAGCATTTTTATGAAGGCAGCTTTAAAATTCTTGTCAGATAATTCCAAATTCTGGTTCATCTTGGGGTTGGCATGAGTTTATTGTCTTTGCTCATTCAAGTTGAGGTTTTTCTGGTTCTTGCTATGGTGGGTAATATTGGATTGTGTCCTGGACATTCGATTGTGTCCTAGTATGTTAGGAGACTCTTCTTCCTATTTAACTCATATTTTAGTAGGCAGTCGCCCTGTCTAGATTTAGCCTGTGGATACTGGCCTACTTGCAAGGGCTGTGCTTCCAATGACTGTTAAGTTTTCTGAGCATTTAGCTGGTGCTGCCAAGGCTCCCAGGGTCCCTGCTGGGGCTGTCTGGGGTCCCGGAGTATCTGTTGGTTGGAGAGCGGAGTCTCAGGCCTACAGGAACCAAGAGCCTTCCTGGCCCAGGTGCTTATTGCGGGATCCCACCTACTGGTCCCCTCTAGCTGCCCTGGCACCTCTGGGTGAGGGAAAGGAGTCTTAGGCCTGTGGGTACCAAGAGGCTTCCTGGGCCAGACCCCTTGTTGTGGTGTGGTTTCCCCTTCCTAGTGCCCCTGAGGATCCCTCCCTCTCTCGGTGGGAGAGGGGAATCTCAGGCCTGTGGGAGAGAATACTTCCCCTGGCTACTCAGTTCTTGGGGCTCCCAATCACCCTACTGGCCAGCAGTTTGGGGCTCACCTGATATTGAAGAAACTCTCATCCGATCCAGGAGAGAAATGAACGTCCCTGAGCCACCTTCTGTGGTTAGGTTGGGCTGCCCGCCTCAGACATGGTTGCCCCAAGAAGCCTTCCTGATCCCTTCTCCCACACCGTGAAGCTCCTGCTGCTCCCGGGTCCTCTCCCCAGACCGCCTGGCCTGGGCCGCTGTCACTCATTCCCTCCCTCTGCCTCCCATCACCCCACAAGGGCCCGAGTTAGAGGCTCAACCTCAGACACTCTGCGTCCCCTGTGCCCAGCAAAGTGTCCACCACAGAGTGGGACAAGATAAGTAGGACTGTCTAGGTCCACAGGAAAGTCCATCATGGAAAAAATCTGAGTGTTAACAGAGCTTCTTACAGATAATGGCTTCCGAAAGGACGGAGAGCACAGAGCTTGGAGACACCCGAGAAGTTGGCAGAAAGGATATTTTTCAGAAGCTGGGCCCCTTGCATCCCCTCAGAGCTCACCAGGAAGGTAAGTACCAGCTTCAGGACACTTAGGTTAGGGTGACCTGGCTTGTTTTTAACGTATGACTAATAGGGGTCAGAATTAGCCTTTATGAGGAAAGCAGCTTTCATTTAACTTAGTAAAGATGATTTTTTTCAGCTTGCCCTCAATTCTGCCTCTCTGGCAAGCATCTAATGTGTCCCTACATCTGAATCACATGCTTCGGAGGAGCTCAGAGCTGGAGGGGACCGAGAGTGGCCTGCATCTAGCCCACCCTTCATTCCACACGTGTGAGAAAGGGAGTGGGGACAGGGGCTGGGACCTGGGTCCTCTCCCCGGCTCAAGGTTTCCGGCGGCTTGTCCTGCCACCAGCTTATCATTTTATTTAACACTGTGAATGTGGCCAGAAACTGTTCATTGTAGGAAACAGAGAACACAGAAAAGCACCAAAAGAAAAGAAAAAGCCACTTGTAACTCCACCACCCAGAGGGGGTCATTTGTGGTTATCATATCTATCCCTCTAGTTCTAAAAGCTACATTTTAGAATTTAAATTGGGGTTATGCTAAACATTCACTTTTGCATCCAGTTTTAGAAAAAGGAATAATATATTTGCAAAAACGTCTCATGTCATTCACCATTTACAATAGGACTTTTCATGGTAGGAGAATAATCCTAGTAGTAATAACCCACATTGAAGGCCTAGCACACACCAGAGACTTGTCTAAGGTCTGTGTCCTCACTGTAGCCCCACTTTACAGACGGGGACATAGAGGCACAGGATGCACAGCTGGCGAGGGCAGCCCAGGCAGGCCGTCAGGACCCGGCTCCTCCGCCTGTCTGCGGGGCACCTCCCCTGTGCTCCTGCCATCCAGTCTCAGGGGACAGGCAGGCTACTTGTAATTCTCACTCTGAGTAACAGCACTTTTGTCAACAACTTTCTGTGGACACGTTTGTATAACCTCCAATTACTTCCGTAGCATAAGTTCCTAGAAACGCAATTGTTGAACTGGCCATTTTGAAAGCTTTTGTTATGCGTGTGCCAAATTGCTCTCCAGTCTCCAACGTGGAGAGTTTGAGAATATTCACTCACCCCTCAGGGCTGAGAAGGTACAACCTGTCACTTCTGCAGTTGTCTCTGCGATTACTGAAAGGTGCTCTCAGCAACCAGCTCTAGGAGTCAGACCCTCATCTTTTCGGCACACCTCACTCATTCAGCAAACGCCTCAGGCCAGGCACTGGGGACACAGGGCCAAAGGGTAAAGTCCTGTAAACAAATAGACGTACTGGAGTGTTTACGTCAATGGAGGCTTTTCCTGTGTCACTTTCTCTACCTTTTCATGTAGATATTATTATTCACATTTTCCAGAGTCTGGAAGAGTCTGATTTGCCTAAATGCCTACTGAAAAGAAGGAACATCGAAACCCCACGTATCTGACTCCCACACTGTGCCCTTAAGCCCCGCTCCCGAGCGCCACCCAGGGACGGCGAACACAGTGGGGGAAGCAGGGACAGAGGCAGAAGCACAAATGCAGAAGTGCGCATCCGTGAGTAGCCCGGCAGGACGGGCAGAGGAGCCATGTACGCAGTTGTTGGGGGGCCCAGCACGAAATGTGGGGCAGAACCGTAAAGCCAGAATCTGGGTGAGGGGGACGTGTGGGTCAGGTCACTGGCGGTCGGGTTATAGCTGTCTCCCTAGACATCCCCAAAGGCCTATTTCACTAGACTGCAGCCTGTGAATTTCCACTCGATCGCATTTGTGCGAGGTATTGCACAGGTATTGCAGGGGAAACCGTGTTTGTTAGAGTTGTATGGCTCTCTCGTGCTAGTCCAGGTGAGAAACTGCTATGGTTTCTCTACTTCCACTTCCCTTCTGAGTAAGGGAATCTCTCATTTGAAAGTAGAGTGACCAAGTCAGCCTGGGTTGCCTGGGACAGTCTGCTTTTAGCTGGGCTGGAAAAGACAAAAAGACATCATTGCATTCAGGTCGACTTTGATTTTCATGGCTAACTGTCAGCTCATTTGGGTCTACACACTTCCCAGTAAGGGCTTTTCAGTTTTCCATAGTTTTTGTGACACCTCAAGTGACCCCCTCTTTAGCCATGAGTTCTATTAAGGTGTAACGTGTCTTGTAGTGTTAATAGATTAGGGAACTCAGGTAGCACGTCCATAGGAAAACAAGTTTTGCGATGTAGATACTTTGGGCCAGAAAACTGAGCCCGGTCTTGGCCAATGTGAATACTAAGGTGCTGTAGGAGTGGAAAAGCAGTTAGATTTCCTTAATGTTACCACACTCGGGTTTCCCAGGAAAGCACAGGCTGGTAGAAAAATGTGTGTGGGTATATTTTATGTATCTTTTTTATCAGCATGCCTACGTGGGCTGTTCATTAAAAATCCTCCTAACCAAGACATACTGCATGGGGCAGATGCTGCCGACAGCGCCCCTGTCTCCATGGTCCCCTTCTGTTTTAGGAGAGCCCCTGATTTGTGGCTGATGTAGCTGTTCACACAAGAGACTTACTTCCCAGCCACTTTGCAGCTGCATGTGGCGATGCCATTAGGCTCTGGCCAATGGGATGTGGGCAGAGGCGGTGTGCGTATTTTGCAAAAAGTGCCCCTCCCTGTCCCTTCCATGTTCCCAAGGGCTGAACTGGTGATAAGCTGGTTTGGATCTCACCAGCGAGGGCAATGTCTTAGGGCGGGCAGAGCAACAAGGTAGAAGAAGGCTGAGTCTCTGACGCCTTCGTAGAGCAGAACTATCATACCAACTCAGACTTACTTAAGCCACTGATATTTGGAGTCTCTGTCACAGATTGCTGAACTTCTATCTCAAATAGTAGACTATGCAAAGCTGTGCGTTAGAAATTAAACTTTATGTACCTTCATCTCCTCTTTCTGTGTGTTTTCTCCCTTGGGGGGTGCTCCTTCCCCTTCGATGGTCAGGCTCTCACATTCTGTCCATCCCCTGGCTCCTTAAAAACCATGCCCAGGAATGAATGTTGTAGACTGATTATTATTGATGTTTAAATAATTTATGACAGTCCCGAGTACTGTAGGACAGTGCCGAAATACCATCAGGGATTACAGAAAAATTGGTTTATGCAAATTATGCCTAAAAGAAATTGCTCCATTCGGCACATAATACTTTTTTTGAGATGTAGAAAAAGATGTGTTAAAAACAGAAAGCCGAGTAGGAATGAGCAAAAGCAGAGCAGCAGCTGTGCCAGGAAGAAGGCCCTTCCTGTGCAGTCTTGTGTTCAATCGATCGACACGTGTTCAGCAAATACGCGTGTGCCAGGCATCATTTGGAGTTCTCGGACATGGTGGTCAATAGTGTAAATCAAGTGACTTGTCGAATTTATATTCACTTGGTGTGTAAGGGGCAGACAGACATAAATAAATACATAAATTGGAAATGTCAGGTGGGGTAAGTTATACATCAAGGAAGCCCTGTCTGAGAAGGTCACTTGTAAGCTGAAGCCTGAATGACAAGCAGGAGGCAGCCATGTGAAAATATGGAGGAAGAACCTTCCAGGCTGTGGGACAGCCATTGCAAAGGCCCTGAGGCAGCAGGGCGTGAAGCGTTGCAAGAAGCAGAGAGAATGCCAGTGTGGCTGGAGCTGTGTGAACAAGGGCAAGATGCTGGAGAGAAAGGCAGAGGGCTGATCATAGGAAAGCTTGTAGTTCTGGGGAAGAAGTAGGATTGTGTCCTAAGCATAACAGGATGACACAGCAACAGCTAGATGTCAATCTCTCACAGCACATCTCTTCTCTCTTCTGCCATCTATAGATTTTCCCCCTCATTTACACATCCTTCAACTTGCCAGACACCTTCAAGACTTAAATAGAAATCTCTGTAATTGCATTTAACTTAAAAGCTTATAATCCTTAAGTCAAAGAAAAAAGTCTATAGGTAGAATTAAGACATTATTCTCAGGTGAGTGCTATATTTTTAGAAGCCCAAAGTAATAGTAGCTAAAACAATCACAGTTTATTGTCCCCTAACATGAAGGAAGTCTGGACACGGCCTGTCCAGGGCTGACATGAGAGTTCCACTAAGTCCTTAGAACCCAGGCTCCTTCTAGTTCTCCAGTCTGTCATCTCAGTGTTTGGCCTCTAGCCTCATGATCCAAAATGGCTGCTCAGCTCCATTGATCACATCTTTGTTCCAGGTAGCGGATGAGTAAGGGTGCAGAAGGGCATGCCTGCCCTTTTTAAGAGATCTTGGAATTGACATAAAAATTTTGCTTTTTATCTTATTTGCCAAAATTTAATCACATGGCTACATTTAGCTGCAAAGGACCTGGGGAAAAAATAGTCTTTTGGGTAGGTGGTAACGTGCCCTAGTTAAAATCCAGATTCCATTACTAAAGGAGAAGGAGAGGAGGATTCTCAGAAGGCAGGCAGGAGTCTGCCACTGGGTCCTCCTTTGCATCTTTTAAAAGCCACTGCATTTTATTTAGTTGTAAGGCCCCCTTGGGCAGGCCTGGGGAAACTTTTGTTCTAAAAGTAGCAACCCGGATTCCCAGGGAACTGGGGATACCACCATCAGGACCCCTGCCACAGAGACTAAGAGCAGCACACATTTATTGAAGGGCTGCCCTGTACTCGATGAGCCATGCTAAGGATATGTCTAATTCAATACCAGCTGGCCCGTAGGTGCTCATAAATGTTGAAATACATGAACAAAATGAGAGCTAAAAAGATAATTTTGACTCCCTCTTTACAGAGATCATACTTGGCCAGAGTGTCAGATACACAAACAATAATGACAACACAATCGTCTGGTTTTAGGCTACAGGTAAGAACAGTGGGCTTTGGGGGCCACGGAGGAAAGAATCCCCAATCCTGCCTGGGACAACTGGTGAGAACCTTCCTCGATCCCCTAAAATTGAAACATGAAAAGCAGCTCAGTGCAGCTGTTCCTAATCAAGGCTGGGCATTGTCAAATGTGATGAGTAGCCTGCCCGGACAGAAAGGAGCCGGGGAGATGGTTTTCTTAGTTTGGGCCGCTTCTGGCATAGTTTTGATCACAATTGTCCATTGGAGGGATCTGGCACAGAAATAAAGTATGTCTGTAGAAAATTCCGTCTAGCTGGAATGCGCAGTCTTCAATGGGGAATTTTACGAAAACCACAAACTAGCCCAGTTAAGACTGACTCACCCCACATAATGTCAGAATGTCAGAAAACTGCATAGTTTCATTTATTCCACAAATATTTACTGAGTGTCTGCCCTGGGCCAGGCACTGTCAGCACTGAGGAGGCAAGAGTGACCAAGGCGGCTGCAGGCCCCGGATGTGTAGGGTTGTATTCTGGAAGCGAAGACCCACAACTGAGCAGGTGACGACACTCACGTGGGAAAGTGCTGTGCCGAGGGAAGTCCAGGGTCCCAGGGTTGTACACCCACCTGGTCTAGGTTCAGTAGCAGATAGAGCTTGGGCAAAAGGCCCATTGGAAGATCTGTTTTTTTAAATAATTGTGGTAAGAACACTTAACAAATTTTTGACTATACAAAACAATATTGTTAACTTTAGGCAATATGTTGTACATCAGATCTCTAGAATTCACTCATCTAGCAGAACTGAAACTTTACACTAATTGAGTAGCAGCTTCCCATTTTCCCCTCCCCTCAGCCCCTGGCAGCCACCATTCTACTTTCTGCTCATATGAGTTTGACCAATACAGATTCCTCAGATAAGTGGAATCATGCAGTATTTGTCCTGTGACTGGCTTATTTCACTTAGCGTAATGTCCTCAAGCTTCATCCATGTTGTCACGTATGGCAGTATTTCCTTCTTTTTTAAGGCTGAATAATATTCCATTGTACACATGTGCCATATTTTCTTCATCCATTCATCCATCGATGGTCATTTAAGTTGTTTCCACATCTTGGCTACTGGGAATAATGCAATGAGCATTGCAGTGCAGATATCTTTTTGAGATTCTGATTTTAATCTTTTGGATAAATTTCCAGAAGTGAGATTGCTGGACTATATATTAGTTCTATTTTTAATTTTTTGAGGAACTGACATACTGTTTTCCATAGCGGCTGTACCATTTTACATTCACACCAACGGGTTCCAATTTTTCCCCATGCTCCCCAAGACTTATCTTTTGGGTTTCTTTTTGATAATAGCCGTCTTAACAGGTGCGAGGTGATATTTTACTGTGGTTTTGACTTGCATTTCCTTGACGACTAGTGACGCTGAACATCTTTTCATATACCTGTTAGCCATTTTTATGTCTTCTTTAGAGAAATGTCTATTCAAGTGTTTAGCCCATTTTTTAATCAGGTTATTTTGTTTTTTTGCTATTGAGTTGTAGGATTTTTTTCATATATTTTGAATATTAACCCCTTATCAGAATGTGGTTTGAAAATATTTTCTCCCATTCCATAGGCTGCCTTTTCACTCTGTTAATTGTTCCTTTGCTGTGCAGAATCTTTTTAGTTTGAGATACTCCCACGTGTCTATTTTTGCTTTTGTGGCCTGTGCTTTTGGTGTCATAACCAAGAAATCATTGTGGATACCAATGTCATGAAGCTTTCCTCCTGTGTGTTCTCCTGGGAATTTTACAGTTTAAGTCTTTAATCCACTTGAGATCATTTTTTAAAAATCGACTTTGTTGAGGAATAATTTATGTGCAACATAATGTGCCAATTTTAAGTGAACAGTTTAATAAATTTTGACAGTTGATTGTAAATACCATCACAGTCAAGAGGTAGATCATGCCCATCACCTCTAAAAGCCAGCCCTGCGAGACTTTGCTGTCAATCCTAATCCCACACCCCCAGTTTTAGATGAACAGAGATTTGTTTTCTATGACCACAGATCAGATTTGTGTTTTCTAGAGTTTAATATAAATGGGATCATGTGTAATATGCTCTTCTGTATCTGGCCTCTTTCCTTCAACATGATGCTTTTGATGTTCATCGTTGTTGCATGTATTAATGTTCATTCTTCTTAATTTCTGAGTAGAATTCCATCATATGAACAGTCCACACTTCATTCATTCCTCTATGGATGGACATTTGGGCTATTATGTATAAAGCTTCTATGAATATTCATGCATAAGTCTTTGTATGAACATATATTTTATTTTTATTAATTCAATACCTAGAGTACAATTGCTGAGTCTTAGGGTAAGTGTAAGTTTAACTTCATAAGAAACTGCCAAACTGTTTTCCAAACTGGTTTGGTGATATTGCAAATAGTATTTTTTTTCTTTTTTTCACTCCCCTTCCCCCTCTCCTCTAATAGTATTGTTTTTACATTTCAGTTTTCAATTGTTTGCTGCTAGTAAATAGAGGTACAATTCATCGTGTTTATTTACCTGTGACTTTTATCCTGTGGTCCTGCTAAACTTCAGTTTGTCAGTCCTAGTAGCTTTTTTGTGGATTCTACAGATCTTCTTTGTATACAAATATATTGTCTCTCAATAATGACAGTTATACTTCCTCCTTTCCAATCCGTATGCCTTTTATATCTTTGTTTTCGTTATATGATTCCAGTATGATTTGTATAAAGCAGTGAGAGTAGACACTGCTTTTTTGCTGAACTTAGAAGAATATTCTCTATCCATCATTGTAGGTTGTTCAGAGATGCCTTTGATCAGGTTGAAAAAGTTCTCTTCTATTCCTAATTTGCTGAGTTTTTTTTTTTATAAATGGGTTTTAAATTTTGACAAATGATTTTTCTGCATCTATTGGTTTTGCTTTATTTTTAATTTGGTAAATATGGTGAGTTACATTGATGGGTTTTCCAGTGGTAAACAAACATTGCATTCCTAGGATGAAACCCGAATGTTATTATTTTCATATATTGTTGGAATTGATCTTCTAAAATTCTTCTATGTCTTTTTAATCCATGTTCATGAGAGATGTTGGTCTGTAATTTTCTTTTTTGTAATGTCTTTGTCTGGTTTTGGGGTATCAGAGTACTAACACTGGTCTAATGAAATAAGTTGGGAAGTGTTTCTTCCTCTAGTTTCTGAAAGAGTTGGAGTAGGATTGGTGTTATTTCTTCCTCAAATGTTTCAGATGCCAGTGAAGTCATCTGGACCTGTGACTTTCTTTGTGAGAACACTATCATTATGAATTCAATTTCTTGCATAGATATAGAATTCTTCAGTTGTCTATTTCTTCTTGAGACAGTTTGGTATTTGTTTTTCAAGGAATTTGTCCATTTTATTTAAGTTGATTTTATTGGTATTACATTGTTCATATGTTTTCTTATCTCTTTTAAAAAGCGGCTTTGTTGAGCTATAATTAACATGTAATAAATTGTGCATACTCGAGTGTACAATTTGATAAGTTTTGACATATGTATAGCCATGCGAAACCATTTTAGGGCTAGTTTTTGCCCATTATGTAGGCAAGACCCTTCTAAGTATTCTTTCAGTGCCCTCTTAAATATGATGTTTTCTTCTCTGGCTGGTTGGAACAGGCATTTCTGGCCTTTTATGAGCTCCAGGTATTGTTTCTCCTATTCCCTTCCGGTGGGTCCTTCCCCAGCCTCGCTCATTTGCACAGATCAGTGTTGTATGAATAGTCAGTGGGAAGCCTTGCAGACCTCTGGAGTCCTCTCTGTGCAGCTCCCTCTTCTCTGGCCTTCTGTCCTGTCATCTCCAGCCACTCCCAGCCCCCTGGGCCATCGGTTCCAACTTTGCCATGCAGTGGCTTCACCAAGCTCTCACCCATCCCTCAACACTCTCTTCAGGCAGTGAGACGGGCAATTGCAGGGCCCACCTCATTGGCTTCCTGTCTCTCAGGGATCACTGTCCTTTGAAGCCTGATGCCCAGAGCCTTGAAAACGATTGTTTCATCTATTTTGTCCACTTACGTTGTTTCACGCAGGAGGGGACGTGCAGTGCAGTGTTTCACGGGTTTTCAATTCGTTACTGGGTACAAAGATTTGCAGTACTGGTAAGTCTTCTTCATGAATTGATCTATTTATCATTTTTGAAATATTCCTCTTTATCCTTGGTTATATGCCTTATTCAGAAGTCTGAATAATGTCTTCAACTGACATTAATAGAATCGTTGCAGCTTTCTTATGAATAGTGTTTGCGTGGTATTAATATATCTTTTCTATTCTTCAACTTTTGATCTGTCTCTCTGTCTATACATATATAAGTGTGTATATATACATATATTTATAAAGTATGCGTGCGTGTGTGTGTGTGTGTGTGCGCGCGCGTGTGTTCTTTTGGACAATAGCTCTTGCTTTTTAATTAAGTCTTATAAACCTTGCTTTTAATTGGAGTACTTAGACTAACCCTTTTCAGTAGACCTTTCTGTGATGATGGAAATGTTAAAACTGCTCTAATATGCTACCCACTAACCAGATGGCTATTCAGTGCTTGAAATACGGCTAGCGTGACCAAGGAACTAAATTGTTGATTTTATTATATGTAAAATTAATTTAAATAGTCCCATATGGCTAGAAGCTTAAGTACTGGACAGCACAGGTTGACTATTTACATTTAATGTAATTATTAATGTGGTTGGGTTTAAGCTTACCATCTTGTTGTTTTTTAATTTTTAAAAAATACTTTCCATCTCTTCTTTATTGGGTTTTTCTCTTTTCCTCCTTATTTTATATTGGATATATTTTATTATTCCACCATCAGCTTATTAGCTACATGTTTTGTTTTATTCCGTGTGTGTGTGTTCTAGGATTTATCCTCTTCGTCTTTAATTATCAAAGCCTGCCTTTAACTGATCTCATACCTCCTCCCAGATAAGGGCCTCGTAATGTGCTTCCCTCCTCCCTCTTTTGTGCAGTTGTTATGCGTTCACTCCCACTTGGGTTATAAACTGCACAATATATTGTTATTATTTTTGCTTTAGACAGTCAATTATCTTTTTAGAAGGTTTTTTTTTAACAAAGAAAAAAGTATTTTATATTTACCCACATATTTAAAATTTCTCTTGCTTCTCACTTCTTTGTGTAGATGCAAGTTCCCATCTGGTATCATTTTCCTTCACCTTGGAGAACTTTGCTTCTCATGGTGTGGGTCTGCTGAGGAAGAATTATCTTAGCTTGTTTTTTTGTTTGTTTTTTTTTTTTGTCTGAAGAGTCTTCAGTTTCTCTTCATTTTGAAGATATTTACTGGGTATATAATTCTAGGGTGACCGCTTTTTGTTGTATTACTTTAAATATTTTGTTCTTTTCTCTTGTGTTTTCTTATAATTTCTTTGTAGAAATTTAAAGCTCTTCTTATCTTTGTCTTTAAAGTGGTTTTTGTTTTGTTTTGTTTTTTAATCCAGTTCCTCCTAAGATACTCTCTCTGACTGGGCTTCAGGAATTTGATTATGGTGTCATTTGGTGTCATTTTCTTTGTGTTTATCCTCTTTGAGGATCTGTTGATCTTCATGGATCTCAGGATTTATAGTTTTTATAAAATTTGGAAAAAATAATTTCTTCATAGATTTTTTCCTTTCTCCCCCTCCCCCTCTTTTGGGGATTCTAACTGCGTGTATGTTAGACTGCCTGATGAGTCTCACAAGTCACTGACGTTTTGTTCATCTAAAAAAATTGTTTTTCTCTCTCCTGTTCTACATTTTGGATAATTTATTTTGCTACCTCTTCATCTTCAGGTTCGCACATCTTTTCTTCTGCAGTGTCCAATCCGCTGTTGGCCCCACGCAAGGTGGGAGAGAGACTGCAAAGGGACGAGACCGGGCGGCAGCCGGGCTGTGGGAGCTGCGGGGTCCAGTGTGGGCTCACTGCCTTCCGCTGGGCTCAGCTGGGAGGGAGGAGAGCTGCATTCTGATCTGCTGCAGGGGGCCCTTGCAGGCAACTGAGTGGAAGTGCAGCTATTTCTCAACTGTGAACTCTCCCCAGAGGGTCATATTGTTTGCCCTTTTGTAGTGCGAAGGGAGTAGTCATCTTCCCATCTCTCTCAGGCAGCCTCCCACTCTCCTCTAATTGGAAATATCTCCCGGTCCACACAATGCCGCAGCTGGCAGCCCACCAGTTCTCTCCCTGCGACAGAGCTGCTTAGCTTGACTGCTGCGAATGATGAAGAAATCTGAGCTACGTGAGAGGAAACTAGGAGACGTCCCATGCCAAGCCTATTGTGCCAGTGTCCTTGGGATTTGAATGAAATGAACAATTGCCTAATGATTTGGTTCTGATCATTTCTGTCAATGCACTTTAAAGTGATGGGTCCTGAAAATTCATCCTGTGGATGAGGCAAAGGCAGTGTTTTTTATTCAATGTACAAATCATTTAACTATCTCTCCCACGTGGTTCAGCATCTTTGATTAATCATTTGTAATTTTCCTACAAGGAAACGTTAAAGTGATGGGGCTGATGACCTTCCAGAGAAAGTGCTTTGCTGCTGCTCCCAGACTTTTCGGCACCCACACTAAATGATGCCAGTGCAGGAGCTGATGTGGGAAACCATTCGGCTCCATGAACGGCATCGTTAAAAACACGACGGTACCCAAACCCTCATAATCCCAAACCCCCATGATATTGAACCTCTGCGCTTGCAGCAAACCAACCAGGAAAGATGAAATCAGCCCGGCTCATGTTGTTGCCAACTGTCTAATTTAGAATT